>JAUTXW010001426.1:0-127500 GCA_030620095.1 Kuschelorhynchus macadamiae | reverse complement strand
CTAACAATATTGGTGTTCCACAAGAAAGTATTTTGGGTACTTTTTTGGTCAGTTATTTGCTGATGATAGTAATTGGCTAAAAGTAAATAAATTAAAATTAAAAGCATCGAAAACCAAATGTATTATTTAATAACTTTAAACTATACGAGAAAGTGGAGAACCTCACCATAAGAAAAATGTGGTGAGAAGACAAAGAAACTCTTAGTCACACACATTGGTGTTATGCCGCAGATTTTTCTTCATTTTCTCGTTTATTATTTAACATGAGGGTATCAAAGC
Organism: Kuschelorhynchus macadamiae; assembly: GCA_030620095.1. Lineage (NCBI taxonomy): Eukaryota > Metazoa > Arthropoda > Insecta > Coleoptera > Curculionidae > Kuschelorhynchus > Kuschelorhynchus macadamiae. The sequence continues at coordinate 127,221 of JAUTXW010001426.1, read as the reverse complement.
GATTCAATCCCAAATTAATTGGAATTGGGAAAAAGAGGCCTATGTATCGAAAGTAAAATTTATAAGATATCTCATTTAAAAAAAGGCAAATTATATTTATGTGTTTGACAATTGATATTGTTGTTATATTTTACTATTACAAAAAAAACGTGATACTTAGACATGCAATTTTGTTTTAAATCATTTTGATCTCTCGAAAGAAAATTTGAAACTTATAGCTGATTGAAATATGGATAAATTAAAATGTCAAGATACGCATTAAAACTAGCAGATCCAGTAGTTTAAGGGAGGCCAGTCCTTTGAATATCCAAATAAGAAATGAGAACAGAGACGTAATTACATATGAAATATACAATACAAACGTTAATGGTATATATGGTAGATATATTTTGTGAAAATTTGCACTATTTTGGGAATCGGCCCTTGTTCAGTAAATTATATCGGTAAGTATAGAATAACCGTTAACCTCTTTGGTTTTTGTGATATTATCAAAATCGTGTTTAGGATTTTTAGAAAAACACATCAATTAATATATTTATTTTATTTCTATTGTTAGAGAAACGTTTACGAAGTATGTGTGATGTTATGATAATTATAACGTTTGGAGTGGGTGGTAAAATAATTAAAATTATAATACTACGTACAAAAACCATACATTTAACACTAGAAATATTGGACAATATAGAACAAAATACATAACTATTTAAATACATTCAAGGTTAAACCAAAAAAAAGTCAACAGAATAAAATGATTCTCTAAAATATAGCATCTTGAGACATCTTTAAATTGTTTTGAAGGATTTCAGGCTTTAATAAGTTACCCAAATTATTAAAAATGTAGTTGTCAGAGTATTTCGGCTTCTCTTAAAAGTAGACTTTCAACCCTATTTTTTATAATCTAATTTTTGAAATCAAAAATTCAATAACCTATTTTTGTTTTGGGGTTTTGCTCTTCACTGTATTTAATATAGCTGAATTATATATATTTAATAAAAGAACTGTTGAAGATTTTCAAACGGAGAGTGACATATGACAGACGGTGGAAAATAGAAATGTTCGAACAGCACATCTGGCAGGAAGCAAAACATGGCCCCGAGTTTGCCATTGAGATTGCACGTAGTGTGATTATATGCATGTCACTATATTGGCTATAGGAATAATGCCCCATTACTTAAATCTGCAAGCATCGAACAAGTTGGCCGTCTGAAACGTACACTACAGAATGCTAAACATTCTAAGATAACACTAAAAAAAAGTATGTCAAATAATAAAATAAGAAAGAGACAATATGACAACATATTACACGATAATACAATTTAATGTGTAAACAAATATCATAAATAAACATATTCCGGAAAGTGTCGATTGTAATTGTATACTAGTCGATCAACAAATGCTCTAAACCAGGGGTGCTCAAACGGTCCATCGCGAGTGCTTTTTGAGTAGATCTCGAGAAGAAAAATTTTTTTTTAAGTAGGTACTTAACTAAACTACAAAAATTTATTACGTAATAAAATAACACTCTGCCAGCGGCAAAAGGCGGCTTTATCAAAGGAACGCGCGGTACTTGTCAAAGAAAAGCCGCTTTTCTAGAAATTTCGGGCGGCGCGTTTGACGAGAACATTCGAGACTTTCCTTCACGCCGATATAAATGTTGCGCCTGCAGGAATTGGAGTAATTCTGAATTGCAACTTGAAGGCAATACTATGTCGATACAAAGTTTATTATTAAATAGTACAAAATGAGTGCAGCGAAGAAATCTAAAACGTATGGTGAAGGATAAGTGCATTTGTCTTATTTGTCGTGCGTCAGTTGCAATACCTAAGCGTGGTAACTTAGAGAGGTATCATAAAACGGTTTATAAAAACTATGAAAAGGATTTTCCGCCACAGAGTGAATTAAGAAAACAAAAAGTGCGTGATTTGATATCTTGTTTGAAAAAAGAACAAACCATGTTCACAAGACCAGCCAAACAACCAAAAGCTGCTACGATCGCGTCATTTAAAATATCTCATATATTGGCGAAACACAAGAAACCATTCGAAGATGGATAGGTTGTGAAGGAAGCATTTATTGAAGCGGGTGAGACTTCATTTGGAAATTTTAAAAATAAAACAGAAATCATGTCTGCTATTAGAGAACTTCAGTTATCTCGTCTGACTGCCACAAGGCGTATTGAAGTCATGAGTCAGGACATGGCAGATAAACTAAAAAATGATATCATGGAATGTACATACTTTTCTTTACAGTTCGACGAATCCACCGATATGACAGACACTACCCAGCTGTGTGTTTTTATTCGGATGGTATTCAATGACATGTTGGCTAAGGAAGAATTTTTGACAATCATTCCTCTGAAGGGGAAGACCCGTGGCGAAAATATATATGACGTTTTCTTCAATTAAAATTGTAAAAAACTACAAGCTACCAATATATAAATCAGTGTGCATTACAACCGATGGAGCACCAGCAATGACTGGAAACAAAAACGGTTTTGTGGCATTGTGTCGAGCTAATGAAGATTTCCCTTCATTTTTTTCAATCCATTGCATTATACATCAACAAGTTTTGTGTTCAAAAGTTTTAAACACGGAGGAAATTATGGGTATTGCAACAAAAATTGTGAATTCCATCCGTGCACGTAGCTTGCAACGGCGGATCTTTAAGTTGCAGTTGGCAGATAGGGAGTCAGCTGAACACACTGATTTAGTTCTTCACACGGAAGTCAGGTGGTTGAGTCGCAGAAAATTCCTAGAAAGGTTTCAAGAATTATTGCCCGAAATAACAGCTTTCCTAGACGAAAAAGGTGATGACACTCAGATGTTGAAAAACGAAAAATGGCTGACTGATTTGGCGTTTTTGACTGACATCACAATGCACTTAAACACCATTAACTTGGAACTTCAAGGTAAAGAAAAAACTGTTATTGAGATGATTAGCGCAGTAAACGCATTCAAAAGTAAATTGCAACTTATGATAGTTCAATTGAAAAGAAAGGATCTGAAACATTTTCCGTCTTTGAAAGCAAGGATTCCTCAGTTGAATTATGATACGTATGAGGCTCAATTATTAAATATTTTGGGACAATTCGAAATGCGTTTTTATGATTGTTGTAAATTGGGAAATGTAGCATCATTTATGAGTTATCCTTTTTCATGTAAAAACATTGAGGAATTAGCTACTGAAATAGCAAGTCAGTTTAATATGAATTCATGTTCTGTTGAAAATGAGTTAGTGCAGATTATATTAGATATACATCTCAAAGCTACAGCATCTGATACAAATTTCTGGTGTTTTATATCTGAAGATAAATATCCGAATTTAACGCAAATCGCCCTTTAACTGACGGCAATGTTTGGGTCAACTTACTTGTTCGAGTCTGCATTTTCTGAAATGAAGATAATTAAGTCAAAATATCGCAATCGACTAACTGACGATCATATGTCATCATGCTTGCGATTAGCACTCAGTGGTTACGTACCATCTTACGAAAAGTATGCTGAGGACATGCAGTGCCACGCTTCAACATCCAAAGTCACTCCTTAGTTATGTTTAACACCATATGTAACTCTTTTGTTTTGTAACAACCAATAAACTCGCAATTTTGAATAACTATGAGTTTTTTCATTGATATTGTAGAGAACAACCTAACTAAACCTAACCCAAACCTTGACTAAAATAATGTATATTGTGCGGAAAGCTAATATCTATATATGCTACGGTACACCCTACCTAGGTAGGTAGGTAGGTAGGTAGGGTGTATGTACGACAACCCTGCATCACACATACTTGCAGCCTCTTAGAGTCGATCGTAGGTAGTCTAAAAATCTTGAGGTAGATCGCCAGCAGTTCAAGTTTTAGCACCAGTGCACTAAACCCATAATTTTTACGGTGATATCTTTAAAAAAAGCAGTGATTGTCTTGTCCTCCTAATAGGAACTAAAAATGAGACTGACTGCAGCAATATTTCACAGTTAATCGCAGTGGCGGCTTGTCATAAGGGGCCAAAGGGCCTAGGCACTACCACCAAATATGCCGACTACTGAAAATATTTTTTTTTAAATAGTTTTAATTTCAATAATTTTCCGATCAAATGACTAAACAATAATGCATAAATTATTTCTTATTATGTAGTTTGGTCCCGACGAAAAAACACGCGTCGATAAACTCTCCGTCTGCTGCCGTGGTCGGCTGTCCGACTGTCCGAGCACATTTCTAAACGGCCCTGCTGGAATATATTGGAAAAGATTACGCTAGGTCACGCTGTGCATGCAGAAATCACTGTGAAAATTCGTATAAACGGGGCCGCCTGATTGAGTTTTTCATAAAATCATGCCACATGTCGAAATTATTTTTAAGCAACTGCAGATGATTAATACCGACCCTATCAAGGCTAAACAAGATCTACAAAACTTCGAAAACGCAATGCAAAAAGTTCGTGATCAAATGGACACAATTATTGACCAAATAGACTTGGAGCTTTTAGAAAACGAAGATGAAAATGTTCTTCAAAAAAAAAGGCGACGTTACCCTCGTTCCGATCTATCTATTTCAACAAAAAAAAAATGAGACCTTGGAAGTTTGCGATTCCATAATACAACAGATTAAGGCTCGGTTTACTTTTACAGGACATCTGACAGCCACCGCATTATTTATGAAAGAACATTTTATCGAATACCAAAAAAAATTTCCCGACAAATTGCTCTCTGATACAGTTAAGTTATATCCATTTCTAGAGAAAAATCGTCTAAAAACAGAACTGCAAGTACTTTATGAAAGAGAAGAATTGCAGACCATTTCTGAAGCCGTTGCTGTTTTATCGTTGGTTTCAAAGGAAGATAGGACACTTTTCAAGAAACTATTAAGTTATTGAAAGTTTTAGTGACAACACCTATGTCAGCATCTGAAGCTGAAAGATGCTTCTCTATGTTAAAAAGACTAAAAACTTTTTTGCGCAACTCTATGAAAGAAGAAAGACTAAGTGCTTTGGGAATGTTATAAGTTAAGAAAAAGTGTTTCTTAATAATATTGAAGACTTTAATAAACGAGTCATTGACCTTTTCGCCAGTAAGGCAGAACGAAGACTAGATTTCAAATACCGCAGTTCAGTGTAAAATATTCTTCCTTTTACTGTATATAGTTTTGGAGTGGTAAGTTTTTTCGGTGTTTTCATGTTGTTTATTACTTTGTTAAAATGGTATATATGCACACGTTATCGCATGAGTAGAAATACCTAAAAAAATTCACCCCAACACAAGAATAGATGAATCGATTTGATTTACAAACACATATGTAACTAGACATAAAAGGCGAATAAATTATCTCAAGAAACTCAAGATTATTATTAAATTTTTTATAATGTTTAATTTTTTACTAATTTAGCAAGTAGTATAAATGGTATGGTATAATGGATGTAACTAGTAACTTTTTCTATTAAAAAAAAAAACAAAAAGGTAAAAAATTAGTCATTTTGGGTGCCAAATATGGTTTTTGGCCTATAATTGCCAAACGGACCATTGTACCCTCAATCTTCATACGTCGTCGTATGCGTTTAGACCCCCTCTACATTTCTGGTGCACCCCCAAACTCAAATCCCACGAGCCGTCACTGGTTAATCGCCCCGTTTAATAACTTTTGCAAGAAAACTACGTACCATTTTTCTCCTAAACTCGAGGGTTTGTAGGCCACAAAGAAGAACTCTTGCATTATAAGACACACCTTGGTATGGAAAATTAAATTTAAATAAAAGACATTTTGCAAATTTATTTTGAACTTTTTCAATTCTGTCAATGTGACGGCAATATAAAGAACTCCATATAGTAGAACAGTACTCCAAAACACTCCGAACCAGGGAGTTATCGAGACAAACAATAGCTTTAGTGTCAGTGACATGCTTAGTATATCGCTTAATAAAGCCTAGCAATCTGAAACCCTTAAGTACTTAAGGCCCTTATAGCCGTTCTGAGTCTAATAGACTTCTAAATCTAAACAGAGGTTAACTTAGAACTATTACCGGGGTCCTAACTGGACACTGGCTGGTGAAATATTACCGGCATAAGATTGGACTCGACAACGATCCATACTGCAGGTTTTGTGCTGAGGTAGATGAAACTACCGAGCATCTAGTCTGTCGATGTGAAGCTTTAGTCAACGCCAGACTGCTTTGCTTGGGTGACACCTATGTGGAACCTGAGGTTGTGGGACGTGCGCGACCTGAAAAGGTCCTTTGTTTTCTAAAAAGGAGCACAATGGGTCCCAGTGAGTCTAAGTGCTGTCCTTGTTTGGCTCCTGATCTATGTCTATGTCTACTATATTATCAATGTGCAAATTACAAGTTAGTTTTTCGTCAAAAATCTTTGAGAGAAGTAACAACTTTAAGACTTACATTATTTATAAACTACGTGGAATCATTGGGATTATTGCACCTATGAATATTGGAGCACTTTACATTTAGTTATGTTAAGAAGCAGGCAACTAGTGCTGCACCATTCGACAAGTCTCTCAAAGTCAGACTGCAGTTGATTGGAGTCAGAGGAAACTAGTGAAAATAATTTCAAGTCGTCTGCATAGAAAAGACATTTAGGTATTTTAAAACAAGATATTATGTTGTTTATAAAAAGTAAAAATAGAATAGAACCTGAATGGAAACTGAACCACATACGTTGACCTGTTGCCGTCGATTAAATAAATAGAACCTGATCTAATCAATGTAGTTTCCGGTAAAATCAATTTGCTGTATTTTTTTTAGAGTGACGACTGACAGCATCTTAACTAAAGAATGGCAGGTATTCCTTCTGGACCAGCCGTCTTGGAAATATCTAGAGCCTTTATTTTATCCCTGATCTCCGCCTCTGTAAAACGATGTGTGCACAGTGATCTTCTAGAAGAAGAAGTTAAATCTATGTTTTAGTGATTAGAATAGTAGCACTGAAAGTGAGCTGCAAAAGCATTGGCTTTGTTGTTTGGATCAGCAATTTCTTCCTCCTCACAATAGGGTTTGAATAAACGACCAAAAAAAATTGAGATTTTCATGGATAAGTAGTTCAGTCTGTGTGACGTATGTAAGGTAGCACATATCAGTTTGAAGTTTAACCTCACATCATAAAAATATTGAACCACTTTGTTAATGTCAGATTCAGATGATAGGAATGACCACTCACAGTGCTCGTAAAAAAGATTCAAATTGTTGAAATTTGTTCGCTAGAAATCATAAACACTCACTCGATTGTAGTTTTTTATTGGTGGGACATATTGTAGTTTATAATTTACTTCAATCGCTGGATGGTACAGGTCAATATTTACAAGAGGAAACTCAGAGAATGAAAAAAATACATTAACGGGGTCATCAGCAAAAATTAAATCAAAAATTCTGTCCATGTGATTATGTAAGTGATTCATTTGCTACAGCTCAAGGAAACTCATTGAGACGGTACAAGTTTCAGAAGCTAAATTTTGGTAAAGATTTGGAATTAGAGTATGCTCCTCATAAATCCATTCCACCAAAGGGAGGATAAAACCACCGAAAATAAAGAATTTATAGCTCTCGAACCTATTTCTCAGCGATTCACAAGTGTCGCAAAATGACTGATAACATTCTTGGTTAGAATTCAGTGGAAAATAAACACAGTGAATGCCTGGAACAAACAAGAAACGGCGATCAACACGCTACCGCCACGATGTACTCAATCAGACAATTTTGATGAACACCTTGTTAGCAGGGCCGTGCGGTGAAATTTTAAGAAAGGGAAGCAATTTGTAGAAACTTACTTATTTGTAATGTGATTCAATTCTTCGATCATTTTTTGCAAATTCGTCAATGACGTCATCATAAAAACGTCGATGCTCCGACATATTTTGGAGAAGTTTATTTTCAATGGACAACAGCGATGTATGCGAAAGTCTCTCCTGCCCCGTTGAATTCCTCACGAAATTTTTTATACGTTTAAGTGTTGAACAATTGCGTTCTACTGATAAACTTGTGGTAGGTATTGTCAATACTAATTCACACAATTTCGACACTTCGGTGTCTTCATCTTCGGCATCTTCCAGCTCCTTGTCTTTTGAAAATTGCATTAGTTCCTTAGCGTTATTTTTTGCGTTAATGTCATCAGTTTCGTAAATCACTCTTAGTTCAGAACGCAGTAATACTCGGTCGAAGAACTGGCCATAATGAAGAAGAAGAGATTTAAACGCATCTTCTGGAAAAGTCTTTCCTTTAAATGCATCAAAATTGCAGAGCTCGAGGAATTTAAAATCATTTAAACCGTTAAATCTATAGTTTATTTGTTGCCGAATTTGATCGATTATTTCATAAAAGAGGCGTCTGTATGATGTTTGAACATCTCCCATCTTGTCTGTTCGAAGACGATTGGCTTGTGGCTCTACATTTAACGTCATCGTTTTCTCCCAAAATAGGTCAAAGTCATCTCTTTTTTGGCTTAACATGGACTTAAAATCATCCACTTTTTTTAGGCCAACAAATAATTAAAATTAAAATCTCGTTTCAAACAGTCCAAAAACCCCCTCGAACTGTTTATTGCTTCTGAGTCCCACGTTTCATTATTTTCTATTATATTCTCAAATAGTTCAATCAGTGATTCACGATTTTCAGATACTGTTAACACAAGTCTTTATAGTTCCATCTAGTAGGAGCTACTTTTGGCAATCGTTTGTCGACAATGAAATCCAAAGCTTGTGTACGTTTTATTGACTTGAAAAAAAACCAGTCAAGCCACTTAAAGTAACGAAAAATTCTTTACACTCTTTAATGTGATTCATGATCTGGGATAAAACTAAATTTAATTTATGAGCAAAACAATGGACAAACACAGCACTTGAACTTTAGCTTGCAGACCCCCTAATTGCCCTACCATCACTGCAGCTCCATCATAGCTTTGAGCAACTAATTTTTTACTCTCCATTAATTTCTTTAGTAACGTCATAAACTACGGTATATGATGCATTTGCTGTACGATTTTCAGACACATTCTTAAAACCTAAAAATCGCTCTTGAATACTTCCGTCTGTTTTAACGTAGCGTATTAATATAGGTAGTTGGCTAAAATTAGTGATATCAGTTGTTTCGTCTAGAACAATAGCAATGAACCGCGCCTAGCCAATCTCCTACTTAATTATTTTTAGAATAATGGTTGCAACAGCGGAAATTAAATCATTCTGGATTCGATTCGACGATCCGCGAAAAAGGCTAGACTGCTTTAAATGATTTTTTTAAGCAATCATCGTTTTTAGCCATTAAACTAAGTAAATCTTGAAAATTTCCTCTATTTGAAGAAACCCTTGTTTCGTCATGACCTCTAAATCCCAATTCGTGCTGTCCGAGAAAACAAACAACATCGATAAGTCTTCTTAATATTTGCCTATTTTTATCGACTAGTTCATTGTGTTGGCGGTGACTAATTTCCAACTGTTTATTAAGGGTTTTGGTTTTGCCGAAGAGTTTTTCTTTTATGACGGCCTGTAAATGCGCTTTGGACATAATGTGTCTTTTTACAGCTTTATGGAAATTGTTTAAATCGTTATAATATATTTATATAAATATATATACAGGGTGATTCACGGGATGGACCGTTAGACGTTTCTGGAGAACGGATTGATGGATCCTTCTGAAATTTCGGTTACTTACATAAATGACCTTGATCTACCGTTTTAAAATATTTTCAGCCTTACAGTGTTGCCGGTTATACTCAAAACCGGTGGCAACATCGCTATTTTAAATGAAATGCCCTATATTTTTTTACATTTTCTGAAACTACGCGTATTTCTGAGCAACTTTTCTAAATACTTCCCTATACCTATGTGTAGCCGTTTTTCAGGAATTAATTTATTTAGAATATTTTTAACGAAAACAACACTTCAAATAAATCTGAATTTCTCCCAACTCTAAAACAATTTTAATCTGAAATTTGGGATGCGGTTAGATAATGCCCTTAGGTATTTGATTTTTTTGTCATATTTTAGTTGAAGTATACAGGGTGCTCCAGAAATAGATGCATGTAGGTAACTTACAAAAGTGCGAGAAATTCGATTTTTTTAAATGAAACACCCCGTATATCAGTACTGATTTGAGTAGCTGATAAAAGTAGCTTTCTAATAATGTATACTTTGCCTATACCTAACTTTTCAAGTTTTTGATTTATAAGCATTTCTTTATGAAATATCAGAAAACATGTCATTTTCAATGACTATTTAATGTTGATTTTAAATGGAACACCCTGAATTTTTTCCTTTTATTCGATTCAGCATTAATTTTTGAATGAAAAATGCCAAAACTATCCTATAATACCTATTTTTGGTCATTTTAACATATTAAGGTTTTTTATACGGAATAACGGAATGGACGCAAAACAAGCGCTTTGAAAGCTTTTAGACAGTAGGCTGTGAAAAAGCAACGCCACGCTATTGACAAGCTTGCCATGATGATTTAACTCTTAATTTGAAGTAAGGCTGACATTTTTTTATTTACGAAAATGGCTGAAATATTTGATAACAATTATACGTTTTCTCATATTTGTGATTTGTTTGTAATCTTTGGTGAGTGTAACAAAATTTATGCTAGAGCATGTCGCGTATTTAATGAAAAATATCCAGAGTTAACTCCAATGACGAAGAAAAAATTCAAACGCATACAAAGGAATTATGTTTTGCATGGAACTTCGGTTTGTCCAAGACGCCGTGTGAAACTTGTCACCGGAGATGAAGATATAGAAATTATGGTGCTGGCATATTTTTATGCTTTTCCACGAAGCTCAATACGTAGTGCGGAGATTCATTTAGGAGTAAGTTATTCTTCTATTCAAAGAATGCTTTCCAAACATCTTATGCATAATTTTAAAGCAAATACTCTTCATGAACTATTGCCTACCGATTTTCTGCAAAGAGTGGAATTGTGTGAAATGCTTTTAGTGAGAACTCAAGAGGATCCAGACTTTTTAAAGAAAATAATTTGGACTGACGAATCCAAGTTCAGCAGAGATGGCATCTTTAATAGAAGAAATAATCACTATTGGTCTACCGAGAATCCAAATTTTATTGTCGAACGGAATCATCAACAAAAATTTTCTTTTAATGTGTTTTGCCTTCTTATGGACAACCAGAGTGTTTATTACGTGTATGATGATAATTTGGATCAAATGAAGTATATTGAAATTTTGCAAACCGTGGTGTCGGATTTTTTGGATAGTTTACCCTTAAACTTAGCTGTCCGCGTTTGGTATCAGTTGGATGGAGCTCCAGCTCATTGTACGGATTTGGTCAGTAATGAGCTGAATATTATGTTTGAAGATCAATGGATTCGCAGGCGAGGTCCATGGAACTGGCCTCCTAGATCACCTGATCTAAATCCTTTAGATTTTTTCTTGTGGGGGCACATTAAAAATTTAGTATACGATGGAACATTAATAAATAGTCGAGAAGAACTTTTAAATCGGGTTCATGCAGCTTTTGGTAGTCTACAGCCAGAACAAATTAGAAGATCTACAACATCACATGTAAAAGAAAACATTTTGAAATGCCTGAGACTAAATGGTGGCCATATTGAATAATTATTGTAACTGTTATTTTCACTTTTATTATTATATTATTTTTGTTGTATTGTTGGTTTTAAATAGTTAGGCTATTGTTTTATTCACCTGTTTAACAATATTTTTATTTATGTATACGTAATCTTTTTCTATTATTAGGTAGGTACATAATATTCATTTCTTTTTATTCCCACTAAAGTCTGAGGTAAAGTGTAGTTCCTTTGCATACATTCAATTTTTTTAACTAATTATGGTTAAATCTGGATGTTTTTCATTAAATAAGTGACAGGCTCTAGCATAAATTTTGTTACACTCCTCAAAAGTTACAAATAAATCGTAAATGTCAGAAAATCAGTAGTATTATTGTTTAATTATACTGCCATGGAGCCTTATATTAATTGTTTTCATGGCACACTACTACTAGAATCATTAAAAATTACTTGTTTTATGATATTTCATAAAGAAATGCTTATAAATCAAAAACTTGAAGAGTTAGGTATAGGCAAAGTATACATTATTAGAAAGCCACTTTTATCAGCTTCTCAAATAAGTATTGATATACAGGGTGTCCTATTTAAAAAAATCGAATTTCTCGCACTTTTGTAAGTTACCTACATGCATCTATTTCTGGAGCACCCTGTATGCTTCAACTAGAATATGACAAAAAAATCAAATACCTAAGGGCATTATCTAACCGCATCCCAAATTTCAGATTAAAATTGTTTTAGAGTTGGGAGAAATTCAGATTTATTTGAAGTGTTGTTTTCGTTAAAAATATTCTAAATAAATTAATTCCTGAAAAACGGCTACACATAGGTATAGGGAAGTATTTAGAAAAGTTGCTCAGAAAAACGCGTAGTTTCAGAAAATGTAAAAAAATATAGGGCATTTCATTTAAAATAGCGATGTTGCCACCGGTTTTGAGTATAACCGGCAACACTGTAAGGCTGAAAATATTTTAAAACGGTAGATCAAGGTCATTTATGTAAGTAACCGAAATTTCAGAAGGATCCATCAATCCGTTCTCCAGAAACGTCTAACGGTCCATCCACGTGAATCACCCTGTATATATATATATATATATATATATATATATATATATATATTAATATTATTGTCTTCCATATCGCACCATGCACGACGCGACGTACGTATCACACAACACACGGATAGCCGTTCAAACAAAGAACCTACTCCAACGATAGCTTCCGCCCCCACTTAAAGCACGCGACTGAAATGCAAAAATTGCAAACAGCCGGTGGAAAGTTCAATAACCTCTGGCTCGATTCACAGAAAATCGAGCATACAGGACTTGACTGCAGAGAAGCTAGCGGCCCGCATAGGTTCTATTCCATTTTCTATTGTCGCTCGGGCGGAGTCAAGGCCGCATTTATTATGGGCTTGATAATTAAGATAATATTTTAGCATTCTTAATATAAACTAAATTAATGGTTTCCTATTTCAAAAATTACATTTTAGAAGATGTTTTGTAATTTTTTTTGGGGAAGCACTGCTTGCCTTGCTTCCATGGACTGAACGCCCCTGCTTGTTAGGACCAGTTTTACAATATGTAGTGTCCAAAAATTTTGGGTTACTAGCTATAGATTCAATTGAAAATTTGTCTTCTCAACTATAGAAAAATATCGCAATAATTTTTTTTCCAGTTTTTTTTATATGTGGAGGGGGTAGAATATTTTTTTACGACTTACCTAAATTTTCTATACTAAATCTATTCTCCTATCCTTCATAGCAGCAAATTTATTTATAACATCCTCATAAAATGGATGAGTTGCCCTAATCTTGAGAAATTCCTTTTGAATTGAAATATTGCCAAGAGAAGTAAGTCTTTCTTGAGATATTGTATTTTTTAAATAAGTTTTTACACATTGAAGCAAGAAAAAATTCTTTCCACTGAAGCACTTGTCGACGGTATTGTCAAAATAGGGAAAACAATTTATATGCTTCGGTAAAAATATATTTGTCTTTATTAATTTTTTTCACTTGCTCTTGCAGCGATATATTCCAATTACTTTCATTGGCAAAAATAAGACCAAGCTATTTGTAAGTCGTTGACTTTTTGAAAATATTTCCCCATATAACTGTAACAAATTTTCAAACGGGCCAGTCGCAAAATTTAAACTATATTCGGAAAATTTAGCAGAACCTGCCAAACATGAAAATGTAAGTTTTTCACAGTCTTGAAATCTTAGTGTCATTTCTCAAAGGGTTCTGTACTTTTTTTTGAAGAACGTCAAATAATATGTCCGTAATTGAGAAAATGTCATTAAACATTAATGCCAGAAACGTGAATTCAAAATCGTTCATCTCACCTAAAAATCCTTTCGCAAGGCGGATTTCATGAGATTTGTCACAGTTTGTAATAAATTCAAAGACGTCTCACTCTGGTCAGATTTGGTAAAAAGATGGCGAAAACCCCAAATCTAATTTTGTAAATGTTGCACATAAAAGCACAATTTTTTATTGCTAGGATTCTAAACGTCTAGTTAGCTTTGAAAACAAGTAACCTAGCAACCTGTGTTTTGTTCCAGAAATGTCAAAGGTAAGACAATATTATTTGACAATAACTTTGACTTTTGCGTTTAAAAGTACTGCCATTTTTTGTTTAAAATATAACAAAAGTGATAATTAAAGAACTTCGTTTTTAATATGGATGTTAATAATAGAGGTAAGTTTTTATATCTTACATTAAAAAATTATCCATTAATTGCAATTTAACTTATATATTTTATAAATTTATTTGAAACAATTTTACGAGCAAATTTTTGTATGATCTAATCTAAAATGGAATTTTGTTATAGTTCCGCAAATTTCCCTGTGTACTGATATGCATTTTTATAATGTTTAACAATACTAATTATCGGAAATAAAATAAAATTTTGCGCATATTTGCGGCACCAATTAAAAACAATTTTTGAAAATTTTATGTAATGTCTAATATTATAAGACAATTAACTTATAGCTTATAGGTTTAAGGGCAATTTTATGTTTGTTTCCGGCTCTCATGCTTATATTAAAAAAATATTCATTTGAATAAAAATATTAATATACAGAGTGGGCCAAAAAAACGTCCACATTTTTGTTCTTAGAGTAGTTTTGTAATTTATTATTATATTTATATAAAATTTAATATAATTGTTCGCAAAGATATAGACCTTAAATAAACTTAGTCAAAATTTATGATAATGAATTATTTTGCTATACAGGGTAATTCTAATAAAGAGGTTTTTTTTTAAGTTTTGCAAAACCATATACTTTGCTTTTTAATAATTCTATGATTTACATTTTAAAGACTTATCCTTTAGATACAAGATCCTTTAAACATCTTTTGATATTTTAATCAATGTTTGTTTTATGAAGATTTTATTAATTGCGTGTCGCCAAAAATGTGACCAAAATGATTGCTACTTTATAACTTTTTTTTCAAAAATATTAAATTGTTTTTCAAATGATTTAAATTTCATTTTTTTTATAAAACAAAATAAACAAAGGCATTTTGATTTTCTTACAGATCAAGATCTTTTTTTTATAAAACAAAATAAACAAAAGCATTTTGATTTTCTTACAGATCAAAATGCTTCAGATGTCAGCATTACTAACCGACAGTTATTTGATATATTAATAAACCAGCCAAACCCATCAAAAAGTCTTGATTCGAAATTTAAATATTTAGAATCTAGAATATTGGTCCTACTTGAATGTGAGCATTTGTCAGTAGAAAACAAAAGGTCTTTATCACGATTTACGTCGAGTTTTCGAGAAAAATGGAATAATGAATTTCGAAAAAAAGACAGATTCCTAACTCGGTATAGTGACTGGTTAAACTTAAATACGTATTTTAAAAAAGAAGAACCATATACTTCACCTAACACTAGTGGGCGTCCAGCCTTACCTTTTGAAAGTAGCAGCGAGAGGACTAAGCGTTTGAAAGTTACCTCACTAAGAAATAATTCAACCACCCAAGAATTAGTTTATGCAGCCCAAATGAACTTTCGGGCAGAGGGAAATATATCTGCATCAAAAATTTTGAAAAGTATTATTACTGAACCTTCTCAAGCCGATAACTTAATTAAATTGGAACAAGCAAAACATAATGTATATGATAAGTTAAGTAGCGATGAGGCTCTTTATTTAGTTATAGAGGCAAATTTAAGTAAAGGTCAATATAATCTAATAAGGTCACAAGTCAAAAATAAAAACTGCAATATTTATCCATCTTACGATAAAATTCTAGAGACCAAAAAAAAATGTTATCCAAATGAAATTATTTTAAAATCCGAAACTGAAATTGAAATAAATTTACAAAGTTTACTAAATCATACCTCATATAGACTAGTGCAATTACAGAGAGACGTATTAGAGTATTTTACTGAAGAGCAAAATATTAATTTAAATTTATTATGTAAGTGGGGGTTCGATGGGTCATCCGGCCACTCAGAATACAAGCAGAAGTTTGAGGCGGAAACAAGTTCTGATGCAAGTGTTTTTTTGACATCTCTTGTCCCCATTAAATTAGTTTACAAAAATTTTGTGGTGTGGCAAAATTGTCGAACTTCATCGCCAAGGTTTTGTCATCCAGTTAAGTTGCAATTTGCTAAAGAAACTGTGGAATTAACTCTAAAAGAGAAGGCAAATATGGACAACCAAATAAAAAATTTAATTCCATTCCATTGCACAGTGGGCAGCCAACATATTAGCGTAACTTTCCAACTATTTTTCACAATGGTAGACGGAAAAGTCTGTAATACCCTAACAAATACTAAATCAACACAGAAGTGTTACATTTGTGGTGCTACAGCAAAAGATTTTTCTAATATAGATGAAGTTGCAACTAGACCCATAATCGATGAAAACCTGCAGTATGGCTCCTCCACATTACATGCTTGGATACGCTTTTTTGAATGTATTTTTCACTTAGGTTGTAAAATGGGCATCAAAAAGTGGCAAGCTCGAGCAACAGAAGATAAAATAAGTGTTTCTGAGTCAAAAAAGCGTATTCAAGCATTATTACGTTCAAGACTTGGATTGATTGTGGACAAACCAAAGCCTGGGTTCGGTAGTTCTAATGATGGTAACACTGCGCGTTGATTTTTTGAACATCCAAGGGAAGTATCTGAAATTACGAATGTCGATTTTAATTTAATTAAAAGGTTTCATATTATACTTCAAGCTTTGTCATCCGGATACGATATTGATGTGGAAAAATTTAAAGAGTATGCTTTAGAAACTGCCAAAACATTTTCCTTACTTTATCCTTGGTATGTTATGCCTCCTACTGTCCATAAAATTTTAATTCACGGATCTCAAATCATTAACTCATTTCTTTTACCAATTGGACAGTTGTCTGAAGAGGCACAGGAGGCAAGAAATAAAGACATCAAAAGGTATAGATTATATTTTTCAAGAAAAACCTCAAGAAAAGATAACACCCAAGATATTTTAAATCGCCTTCTAGTCTCTTCAGACCCACTTATTTCCAGCCTAAGAAAGTTACCTCCAAAAAAAAGCAAAACACTTTTTCCTGAGGCTCTTTATTTATTAAAATCTCCAGAAATTAGCTTAGAAGAAAATAAGGAAAATGTTTTGACAGATATATCTTCCGATTCTTCGGATGAAGAGTAGCCAGTCCATGCATTAGAACTACCGAACTGATAAGAGCCTAAAAACATTCTTTCTCTTTTAGGCCCAATATTATAATGCAGTTTTAAATCGCGGATTAAAGCTTGACATCATCAGTTTAATACCAGGATGGTGCGTGTTTAAAATCGAAGTATGACAATAATATTGGCCCTTAGGGCCAATATTATAAAGTGGGTTTAAATCTCAAAGTTGGAATTAAAACGTAAATGGGCAGTTTGTTTACATTTTTAATGTCAAATTATTGTCAAACTTCGATTTAAAACACAAATTCCGGGTATGAAACTGCGTAAAATAAGTTTAAAATCAAATTTATGTCGAGCTTTAATCTACGATGTTAAACTACATTATAATATTGGGCACTCGATTGGGCCTAAAAGCAAGTCTTCACTCAGATTTAAGTCGAGCTTAAATTTGCGATTTAAAACTATATTATAATATAGGGCCTTAGTGGAACAAAACCTAACAGAATTTGTTCATATTGAAAGTTTACTTTAGTGTCAGTACTTTTACCTCTGGGTAAATTTATCTTCGGAATATTAACCATAGATACAATAATTGTTTCAACAATCCTATCCATGGTTATTTTCCACCGAATAAATTTATTCCGAGCTGAAAGTACTAGCTCTTAATAATATAAAGTTATATAAACTACAGCCGATATGAAATTGTACGATTTAAATTAGCTATTTACTGTAAAATATCGCATTTTAGTGTTTCGGATTTTTGATTCGCTCTGTATAATAGTAACATATATGTAGACTTTACTTATTTATATTCACTGAACATACCTATTAACATTCACAGTTTAAGTTAATCATTAATGTAAAAGAACACATTTTGTTTTAACACATTGGATTTAAAGTTTGATTCACCCTGTATAATAGTTAAGTGGTAATTTGAATTTTAAGTTTTGTATTGATATGTAATGATATTAAATATTAATAACACATAAATTTGTAAAATAAAATAATTTGTTTAATGTAAGGTTACATAATATTATCATTAATAAACCTAATTTTTAATTTACCCTGTATAATGGTGATAAAATAAGCATTTATTCTTTGTAATAATATTGCAGTAAACATATTACATATAAATATTTGCATTTTGTATCAGTATTTTATTCCAAAATCCTTTTTGCCATGTTTTTGCCAAATCCGACCATAGTGCGTCTTTTAATTTATTCCAGTCTTGAGCAATCACATTTACTAACTTCGAATTTGAAGTTGTAACAACACCATAAATAAATATAACACAAAACAGTCAAGTTAACTGCAAAGGAACTCACCGGTTGCAGCGAAATCCGCGAAAATAAAAGTAAACAACCAACAAAATAAAAGTAAACAACCAACCATCGGGTACGCGTTGTCATGGCAACATAATAGGAAAATCGTAAACTAAACATAGCACCTCCAGCAAAGTCAAAGCGGTTTGCGCCACTGTTATAGTTGTTATAATAAGGTTCGATTGAAAGTTTTGAAAAGACATGCCGCCAACGGTCAAGTACAATATTTATTCGAGATGTACAGTTTATGTTTTGCCAATTAGGTGAATAAATGAATGTAAAATCTTAAATTTTAAAAGATATATAATAAATATAGTTAGATGTTTGCTTATTTATTTTTCCTGGTGAAGTAGCACTTCACCTGAATAGCCGTCACTGTAGTAAATAGTGTTCTAGTTTATTAATAAAATAACGTGTTATACAAAAGTGTGATTTTCTTCGAATTCGGCTAATTTTATCGAAACAAATGTAGATTCATTTCTTATTTTTATGAGATAGGTCATCTCCCAGAATGTATTAATTTACACCCTTTAGATTCCCCACTCGTTAGACGAATGGATTACATAACCGTGTTTTTTTACAGTTATCCCAACAAGCCCAAAATCGTTCTCCTTTCCTAGGGGGTCGTACCACGTGGATGGACAGGGACCCATCCTCTAGGATCATGCGCATACCCCACACGTTCGTAATACATTCTTACACTAGGCCTACCGTCTGCCAGTACTGCAAGAAATTGCTGAAGGGACTGTTTAAACAGGGCCTACAGTGTAAGGACTGCAATTACAACGTTCACAAGAAGTGTTTGGAAAAGGTTCCAAAGGATTGTACCGGAGAGTTACCAAAAGATTCCGCAGGTAATGTTATTGGAAAAAAAAGCTCTATGCGCTCCCCATTTTTCTTAATTTGAGATTGTTTTTTAGTTCACTTTGAATATGCTGAAAGTTCGGGCAGCGACAGCCAAACTAATCTTGCCTTAGCAGAGGACGAGCTCGAGCAGGAGAAAAATAGTTGTTATAACCAAGAAAATGGAAATAATAAGTTCATAGAAGTCATACCAGTCCATGATGATGACTATACTCCTTCAACGTAAGTATTAATTTCAAAATAGGCTATTTCACAAATATAACAAAGAGATGGTATTTTTAACTAGAGCTGGACAGCGTTAACGTTCCATCTTTGGAATCTTTTTGGGCAGTGTAAACTTTCCATCTTTGTAACCTTTCCCATTTCGGAGTATTTCCCAAAATTCCCACAGACATTGCACATTTTTTAAATTTGGCACTGGTTTATTGGCATAAACAAATTTTTAATCCCAATTTATGGGTAGTTTTGTTTTTTATATTGTTTTTTTACATTATCCCATAGACATAATAGATTAATGGACTGGGCTTTGGGACGCTTCATTGACTCTAACAAGATTCGACAGAGATGCAGCAAATTAGGGCAGAAATCCCATTAGTTTGTGAGATAGATATAGCCAACCAAGGCAGAAATGTATCTCTCTTTTTCACTAATGGGATTTCCGCCATAATTAGCTCCATCTCTCTCTCAGGGGTTGTTGTCAAGGTAAAATATTGCACTTATACATACAAAATTATAAGTTGTATTAAAAAAAATTAAAAAGGCTCATCGACTAAACGGGGATTGAAACACACATCCATTGCAACGAAAGTCGAGATCCCAACCACTGCGTCAAGAAACTGAAGATTCAACAAAACTTGTTTATACTCCGCTGAAACTTTGAGATTGTTCAGTTTGAAACAATTATTCCAAGTTAAAGTTTTTTTTTTTGTTTTAATGTAAAAAAAGTATATCAAATTAAATAATCGAAATAAAGAAATACAAAAGTTAGCAAGTGAAGTGCCTCACTGTCGAGAGATAAACGTAAAAATGTAAAACAATCACCACTGTAAAATGTCTATCATATTATGAGTTCGCATTGAACGGAAGTGAAATATTGAAATTCTTTTTCCTAACACTGGAACCTGTTGTGGAAGATAGATCAAAATACAAGAGTTCTAACCAACTTAGCATCATCAGCAGATGATATAAACTAAAGTAACTTATCCTAACCGATACTATTTATAGGTACACTTGGTTGCACCATTGTCGAGTAAACAATAGAGGGGACTATAGGGAATAGGCCCTCTGACTTTATTTAGTGCTTTCTTACCACATTTAACTATTTCTATACTCTCAAATGCATCCAATAATCTAATATTAGATACATTTTTAATCAACTTAAGATTATTTATTCATATTCGGTGATTGTTTTCCAAAGCATGTTGGGCAGCGCTTGACTTTTCTGTTCGTCTTAATCTTAAATGTGCCATGTGTTCTTTAATACGCATGTTTATGGAGCGTTTAGTTTGCCCAGCGTATTTTAGATCGCAGTCATTACAGGTAATTTCATAGATGCCACTCCTCTCCTTCAAGTCGACTTTGTATTTAGGGTTTCCAAGGAGATTTTTCAAACTGTTTTCCGTTTTGTAGGCTACTCTAAAACCTACGTTTTTAAATATTTTTTCTAGACCTCTCGTAAATCTGGGATCATATGGGATTACTATGAACTTATTGGGAGCCTCAGGTGTTTGAAGAGTAGTGGCATCTTTTAACATTTTCTTATGCTTATGTCTATTTACTATTTTATGTACAAAATTATCATTATATCCATTACTTTTAGCTATATTTTTAATCCGATTCATTTCATTGTTAAAATGTTCTTTACTTAATGGAAAATTGACTAATCTGTGAGTTAAGAAATGATTTTTAATATCTTTTGATGTAAGCTCATTGTTTCCTAGTGTACCCATACCACTAGCTTTAGAGTACCTAAAGGATCTACTTGAAATCAATAATTTGAAGAAAGAAATTATTGATGAATATTTGCTTCTCACAAAATTATGCATGAATCAAATTTTTTTTCGGTACAACAATAAATATTATAAACAGCTTAAGGGAACTGCGATGGGCAATCGCTTATCTCCTTTTCTTGCAACTTTGTTTATGGGCAGATTAGAAACCCAATTCAGAAAAAAACTCAAATATTTCCCAAGGGTGTGGTATAGATACGTAGACAATATATTTGCTATTTTTGATACTAAAACAGAAAATTTGGACACTTTCTTAGAAATATTAAACAATAAATATCCTTCCATTAATTTTACGTTCGCAAATTTTCTTCGACACATTAGTTATTAGAAATAACGATAAATTAGAATTTGATATTTATAGGAAACTTAATAATACTGATAGGTATATAACATCCGACTCATTTCATTGCCGTCAACACAAAATTGCAGCATTTCATTTTTTACCTCACAGGTTAGTCAATTTTCCATTAAGTAGATAAATAGATAGATAGATAAATCTTTTATTTCAAAACAAATAATTACAATACCGCAATTATGTTTACAATAAAATTATACTTAAATCAATGGAAGCATTTAAATTTGTAGGCCTAGGAAATATTCGTTTATATCATATGGTTCTATTCCACATGACAAATTGAAGAGTTTACATTTAAAAGTTTTTATGTTGGATATTTCTTTTATTGTCTTTGGTAGATGGTTGTAGAACTTTATACACAAATAGTAACAGTTTTTTTTCGGT
This sequence comes from Kuschelorhynchus macadamiae, assembly GCA_030620095.1. NCBI lineage: Eukaryota > Metazoa > Arthropoda > Insecta > Coleoptera > Curculionidae > Kuschelorhynchus > Kuschelorhynchus macadamiae. The sequence continues at coordinate 105,126 of JAUTXW010001426.1, read as the reverse complement.
TAAAGTTAAATTATGCTCCGGAAAATTATATTGAATTTGCTGGCCACGAGTGTTGTGAGAATGATTAATTAGGTATTTGGAGAATAGTTCAGGGTTTCTTCTAATAAACATGATGTGTTCAAAAATCGAGATTGCTGCTACTGCTAATAAATTATTTGCCCTGAAAATCCCTCGGCAACTTGAATAGGGTTGGACCTTTGTAATTATTCTAAGAGCATATTTTTGATTCGGAAATATAAATTTAATGTTCGTGGCATTGCCCCAGAAAACTATTCCAAATTTCAGGTGCGGATAAAAAGTGCCATAATATGCTATTTTTAGAGTTTCAAAGTTTGAGTGTTGGGCCAGAGTTCTTAAAGCATAGCAGCATGACGCAAGTTTCTTATCCAGATAGATGCTATGACTGTTAAATAATAAATATGAATCTATGTGTACGCCTAATAGTTTACTACTTTCGCTAACAGAAATATAATTATCTTTAAGCTTAATTCTCTCAGGGAACTGAAAATTTCTTCTGCTTGTTTTAAAAAAGATACACTGTGTTTTTGTGACATTTAAGGACAATTTATTTTGTAAGAACCACGTTTCAAGACATTTTTGATAAAGTTTTCTAAAGTTGAAATTGTGCTGGCATGTAAAACAATGTTAGTATCGTCCGCGTAGTTTATGCTTTTGCAATCATTAAGAGGTGTATTTAATGGAAGGTCAATTAGGAAAGTAATGAAAATTAAAGGGTCAAGTATAGTACCTTGGGGAATGCCTAGAAGGGTTTGTTGTTTATTAGAGAACACATGGTTTCCCTGCTTTCCTATTTTTACCATTTGTGTTCGTTCGGTAAGTTAGAATTGCATCTATGAATATGCATTTCCCCTAACACCATACTCAAAAATTTTTGCCAAAATCAAAGACAGTCGAATGCCTTAGAGAGATCCAGAAGTAATCCGCAGACCGCCTGTCCTCTCTCCAAAGCATCCAGAATTGGCTCAACGAAGTCCTGGATTGCAGTCTCTATAGACTTTCCTTTCAAAAAACCAAGCTGAAATTTGCGTAGGGTTGAGTGGCTGTTGAAAAAAACTATTAGCCTATTATATATGGCCTTTTCAAAAAACTTTGTAAAAGAGGATTGTACACTGATTGACCTATAATGTGAAAGATCTTCTATGTCTCCTTTTTTAAAAATGGGAGTTTCAATGGAATTTTTGAGGTCTTTGGGAAATTGACCATTCTTGAAAGATATGTTAATTAGATGTGATAGCGGTTCTGCAATTATGTTTATACATTTTTTCAGAAGAAATATGTTTATTTCGTCGCCACCCGAAGATTTTTTATTTTTAATATTTTTGGCTATTGTAATGAGTTGCTTTGCAGTTACTGGCAGAAGATATATGGAGCTAGGATTAGAGTTCACAAAGAATGTTAAAGAAGGTACATTTTTAAATAGACTGGCAGATGCATTTACAAAATGGGTATTAAAATCATTTGCAAGTTGCAAGCTGGGCGGACTTGGAAGTATATTGTCACTGTTGTTACAATTTGTCAGCTCGCTTATAATTTGCCACGTTACTTTAGACACATTATCAGCCGAGATCAATTTATCATCAATTGTTTCATTTTTTGAATTTTTTAATAGTGTTTTATATCGCGACTTTTGTTCTGCGTACTCATTTTTAAAACTGTCATCATATCTAGAAAGAATATAGTATAGATCAAGTTTTTCCTTACAAAGTTCAATCTCTCGAGAAAAAAAGTGATTTGTTAAAGGAGGCGGTGGATAAAATTTTACCAGTGGAAAATGCAGAAGAAAGTAATACTGAAATGTATTTTTAAAAGAAAACCATTTGACATCAAATGAGTTATCTTCATATGTCGATGTCCAATCTTTATTTTTTAAATCATTTAGGAAATTGTTGATATTAGCATTGCTGAAGTTTCTGCTATAGGTATATGATACACTTTTGAAAAATTGAAAATCTATAATTATAGTTTGACCTAAATGATCTGAAATATGACCATTTACCATAGATACAGAGAAATTACAGGATATATTTATTATAATATTGTCTAAACATGATTTACTTGTACCTGTAATTCTAGTATATTCATGTATAGTAGTAATCATATCAAAAGTGGAAAGAATTTTAAGTAGGTCACATTTGTTTTTGGAATTTTCCATGAAGTTATATTAAAATCTCCGACAATAATGGTTTTGGAGTTCTCTGAGTGAGATTTGTGACAAAATAAATTAAAAACTTGAAAGAACGTTTCATAATCCCCATTTGGGGGCCGATATATCCCAACTATAATATATTTATTATTAATATCACACTGTATTTCAACTGGTACAGAACCTTTTATCAATGAAATGAATCGGATTAAAAACATAGCTAAAAGTAATGGATATAATGATAATTTTTTACACAAATTAGTAAGTAGACATAAGCATAAGAAAATGTGAAATGAAATGACATGAAATGAAATGAAAATTTACACGTCACACAAGAATACACTACTATAAAAAAATAACAATTAAAATTACACATTAAAAGTTACACTAAAAGAACTAAAGACAAAAGTTACATTATAAAATACATATTAAAGGACAAAAATTTTACATAACAAAAAGGTAAAATTAAATTTTCTTTTACAATTTAAAAAGAATTTAAAAGTACTAGTCACACAGCCTGTTAAAATTGCTTTTGAAGTAATCCTCAGTCGTATAGAAGATTCCTGTACTTCAGCTGTCTGATATTAACTGGAAGTGCATTATAATATATTTAGCGCGGAAGTAATGAGTACCTCCTCTGGTCCGTACAAGTTTATGGAAGACTGGTATTATATTATCTCTACCCCTTGTTTGATAATCATGAACATCAGCATAGTATATAAAGCTTGACATAGAGCCCCTGCGACAATCACGATAACCTCACATTTGGATCTGTAGGTAAAATGGTATCAGAATTTCTGAGACTAAAATTCAAATGTTGGGTTTTAGTAAGATTGAGGCTTAGCTTATTGGCTAGAAACCATTTGTTAAGCTTATCCTGACTGTCTTCATGGGTATCTACTACTGGATCAGTTGGTTTCTATGTCAAAATGTCTGTGGTATCATCTACAAATAGAATTAGATTAGATGTAGGTTTAAAATTGGCCAAATCGTTAACATAGATTAAGAACAATAAAGGCCCCAGAACGGACCCCTGGGGTACACCATGCTGTATCAATTTATTTGACGATGTACATTTATTGTATGATACAGATTGTGTTCTGTCGGAGAGGTATGCTTTAATTAAAGAGATGCTCAGAACACTAAAGTTATAATAAGCCAGTTTGCGCAAAAGAATATATGTTAAAGGATGCCACTACTCTTCAAGCACCTGAGGCTCCCAATAAGCTCATAGTAATCCCATATGATTTCAGATATACGAGAGGTCTAGAAAAAATATAAAAAAAACATAGTTTTTAGAGTAGCCTAAAAAACCTAGACTTGAAGGAGAGGAGTGGAATCTACGAAATTAGCTGTAATGTCTACGATCTAAAATATGTTGGACAAACTAAATAGTCCATAAACATTCGTTTTAAAGAACACATGGTACATTTAAGAAACGGAAGAACAGAAAAGTCAAGCGTTGCCCAACATGCTTTGGAAAACAAATCACCGAATGGGAATAAATAATCTTAAGTTAATTAAAAATGTATCTAATAATAGATTATTGGATGCATTGCCACACTCTTTCTCTGTTTGATAACAGAGAGTATGTATTTGTTTTAAGATAATATAAATCTACACTAAGTAGTTCATTGAAAGAGAGGCAGTAAAGTTAATGTGCAAATCACCGAGTGCTCAGGGAGATTGGTTCGATTTCTATTTATAAGGGCGCCAACAGTTCTATACCAGTTGACTGTTAACCGCTCTAGATGTTATGAGAAGTTCAACAAATAACATTTATTAACAAGTTCAGTGCTTCCCAAAATATTTCCAGAAATATGTATCTCCTGTAAGTGTCTATCAGCATCGGTGACTTAGATCAGCAGTCTATGATGTAAGTATCATCGAAGACATGTCCAGCAGGAAAACTGGATACGTACACACTTAAGTACTAGGTAACAGACTTCTGCTCCACTTACAATGACACATCCAGGTTCAAACTCTGGTTAGGAGAACAGGAACAAGAAGTAGAAGAGGAGGGAGAAGAAGAAAAAAACCCTTATTTGAAGGTAAAGAGTTTTTTATTAGTCATTTCGTAAAGTTTGTCCCATCAAAAAAATATGGTAGGTGGTCAACTGCAGTTAAATCCTCACAAGAGAGTAATAAAAGGTTCCTCAACCAAAAATATTAAGGTACAACGGAATTAAATACACATAGGAGCCTTTTTAACTAAGTTGCCGACGTAAATCCCAAAAGAAAGATGGCCTGGATTAAAACAGGATCAATTCGCCGACAAACTTTCACATTTAATCTTCACCTCCCAGAGAGACAAGAAGCTTAACCTACCTTACCACCAGGTCAAGGCAGCAGTAGCGGGATGACAATCCGTCAGTGGTGCCATTTTACTAAAATCAAACTGACCAAATCTGGACAATAGATCAGCCAATCCCTGAGCTGGATCACAGGAAAGAAAAAATATTTAAAGGAGAAGAAAGTAAAATTACTAATTGAACAAAACTAAGGCGCCATCTACACGAAGACCAGTGAATTGCCTCAATATGAAGCGGAACATTTCGCTAAGCAGAGACCGCGAGCACCTTACTACATCGATAGGAGACTTACAGTACCGGATTTACGGATTTTTATGCATTAAATAGTAGTGACGAAATAAAATTGTTACAGCATTTGAGAGTATAGAAATAATTAAATGTGGTAAGAAAGCACTAAATAAAGACAGAGGGTCTATTCCCTATAGTCCCCTCTGATGTTTACTTGACAACGGTGCAGTCGGGTGCAACCAAGTGTGACCACATTTACCTATAAATAGTCTCGGTCAGGATAAGTTACTTTAGTTTATATCATCTGCTGATGATGCTAACTTGGTTAGCGAAACGCGCGTCCAGAACGTAATGGGTTGTGGTGTTGTGTGGTTAGAACTCTTGTATTTTGAAATTTTTTTTGTTTTTTTTTTAATAGAGAAAATGGTTCATCATACATCACACTGTATGTATTTTATATTAAAAATTTGTCGAATTCAATGGGACTTGTTGCTTACAAGATCCGAATTTAAAGTGAAAAGGTTCTGGAAGATTTCGTGGGTATTTTTTTCCTTTAAAATATTTTCCCAAAAATTTTAAAGGAAAGTTTTTGAAACTTTCTCAAGTGTTGCTGGAAAGTTTCCGTGAATTGTCAACAATTTACCAATCACTATTTTCAAGAGTAACTGTCGTAGAGTGACTGATATAATTCTAATAAAAAAATTGCTCTCTACTTAGGATCTTACCATTTTATTAGTCACCATTGTCTGTCTATAAAAATAATAATCTTTGAATAACTATTTAGATGCAGTTCGTCCTCTTCACCAAGTGCCAACATTCCCTTACAACGAATAGTTCAGTCGGTCAAACACACGAAAAGAAGAGGCTCCAAAGTGATCAAAGAAGGTTGGCTGGTACATTTCACAAATAAGGACAGAACGGTAAGTTTTATACATAAACATGATGAAATACAGGGTTATTCACGCAACCCGTTCTTTAAAAGTTTTTGATAATGCCATTTAGATAAAAATTTCAAATTTTGGGATTAAGGTAAGGTCAAGGGGTACTTCTTTTTTGAAATATTTTCAACTTCCTGTCACTTCCGGTTTAACCGGAAGTTGGTATCAACTTGCTTATTTTAAATGGAACACCCTGTATTTTATCATATTTTTGGATTCTACGGAGAATTTTAATGCTATTTTATATAGCATGTCCTATACCTAGGTTCAAGCGTTCTTAAGATACTTGACCTTGAACCAAAAATGAGCCTTCGGGGTACCAAATTTTAAAATCTCATATTTTTGTAAGTTTTGAAGATATAATCTTCATATTTTGCAGACGATCGGTAAATAATCTTAGGTTTCTATTTTTTTTTTTTATTGAATTTGTCTATTTTTATACAGGGTATCCTAAATTCAGCGGCAAATATTCACATTTTCAAAGCCGCTAAAGTCACACCCTAAAGGGACACCCTATAACTTTATGCACTATCAAATGGAGAATTTAATTTTCTATCGAACTGTATTAAGGTTCCCTATACCTATTCGTAACCATTTTCGAAATAATCAGGTTTTTATTAAACTATCATATGTATTTGCTAAATGCTTACACCTTCCCGTAGTAAGCCATGGAAAAACAATTGTTGGTCTTTTCTATTCAACATGACTACTGATTTGAAACTTTTAAATTAAAATAAAATAACACTCAAAAGCTGATATTCTCAACTTATTTTATATTCACGGAGAATGTTACAAAATATTGGAGAGAACGTGCCATGTTTTTAACGAAAAACATCATCATTTATCGCCAATGAACAAGAGAAAATTGAAGAGGATTGAAACAAAATTTTTCGTAAAAGTTAAAGTTATAAAAAATGTAATAAATTGTTTACATTATTTTTAACCATATCTACTAAGTTCGAGACTGTTCTAAACTTGTTTTAATGGATTTAAAAATTATAGCAATCTAACAATCAACAATAAATAAATAAAATAATAAAATTGAATTATAACAAATGTTCTATATGCTGTCCGTTCATTTGAAGACACATTTCAATTCTTCTTTGTACAGTTGCTGTGGCCCGTTAAATTTGTCCGTTTTCTAATTCGGCAAAAGCTGTTCTTATCCTGTCCAGTAAATCTTGTTGGTTATTTACTGGGGAAGCATAGACTTTACCTTTGATAAATCCCCATAAATAAAAGTATAGGGGTGTTAAATCAGGCGATCGCGGGGGCCATCTCCAAGGGCCATTGGGACCAATCCAGCGATCTTCAAAAATTCGAGATAATTGGAGATAAACTGCAGCGGAATTATGTGCTGGTGCCCCATCTAATTGATATCAATAATTTTGCAGCTCACCAATAGGAATTTCTTCTATAAATTCAGAAGCCGTCCCTCGTAGAATTTCCAAATACTTATCACTGTTTAAATTGTCTTCATAAATACAGTACCGCACCTGATCATTTAATACTATACCGAAAACATTGAAGCTAAACCTCTCTTGAGAACGCGTTTCGCGTAAAGCGTGCGGATTTTCTTCTGCCCAGAAATGTTCGTTTCTTCTATTTGTTATTCCTTCTCTAGAAAATTTCGCTTCATCGGTCCAAAATATTTTTGAAAGGAATTGAGGGTCCTCTTGAATTTTCAAAAACATGAATTCACAAAATTCTACTCGTCGGACGTCATCACCAGGTCTCAAGGCTTGCACGTTTTAGAAGGAATAAGGGTGCATATGATGTTCGCTCAAGATTCTTTGGACAGATGAAGAAGAAATTCCCAAATCGTTTTCTGCAGACGGTATTGAACTTTGCGGGTTTGCGTTGAAATAAGCTAATGTGTTACGTTATCCTCGTTATTTGTCACTGATTTCGGAACATTTTTTGTAACTTTAACCAGAGCCAAAACGCAAAAAGTTCGTTTCAATCCTCTTGAATTTTGACTTGTTCATTGGCGGAAAATCAGGGTGGCGTTCATTAAACACACGACACGTTCTCTCCAAAATTTTATAACATTCTCCATGAATATAAAATAGATTGAGAATATCAGCGTTTGAATATTCTTCCATTTCGATTTAGAAGATTTAGTTTATCACTGACAGCTTTCGATAAATAACGCATACTAATCATCTGTCATATTGGATATTGGATCTCAATTGTTTTTCTGTGGCTCACCCTTGGAACATTTAAGCAAATACATACGATATTTTTATAAAACCCAATTATTTCGAAAATGGTTATGAATAGGTATAGGGAACCTTAATACAGTTCGATAGAAAATTAAATTCTACATTTGATAGTGCATAAAGTTATAGGGTGTCCCATTTAAAAAACGGACTTTAGCGGCTTTGAAAATGTGAATGTTTGCCGCTGAATTTAGGACACCCTGTTTAAAAATAGACAAATTCAATAAAAAAAATAGAAACCTAAGATTATTTACCGATCGTCTGCAAATTATGAAGATTATATCTTCAAAACTTACAAAAATATGAGATTTTAAAATTTGGTACCCCGAAGGCTCATTTTTGGTTCAAGGTCAAGTATCTTAAGAACGCTTGAACCTAGGTATAGGACATGCTATATAAAATAGCATTAAAATTCTCCGTAGAATCTAAAAATATCATAAAATACAGGGTGTTCCGTTTAAAATAAGCAAGTTGATACCAACTTCCGGTTAAACCGGAAGTGACAGGAAGTTGAAAATATTTCAAAAAAGAAGTACCCCTTGACCTTATCTTAATCCCAAAATTTGAAATTTTTATCTAAATGGCATAATCAAAAACTTTTAATTAACGGGTTGCGTGAATAACCCTGTATACACACAACACACTAACGAAAACATTTTTAAAGTAAGTGGTGAAATTGGACACAATAAATATTTTTAAAATTCGATTTTGAAGATCCCTTTCGTCGACAATTTCATCACCACTGAACATATTGTTTTGTTTTTGGTTAGATAATATAGTTTTTGAGGTGTAGACTAAAGTTGGATTTTTTAAAATGGGATATCCAGTATATTTTCTATATATATTTCGTTTATATTTAGCTTCTGAAATATAGATAACATTTATTTTTCTAATTAGCCGTTTAAATATAATAAACCTTTCGTCATTTTTTGACGACCAGTTTGGTTCCATTTTGCCGTGTATACCGGGTGTCCCTTAGATGTGGCTCACCCGTATAACTTTTTTGTTTTTTGAGATAACTTTTTGAAATTTGGTGTGTGAATACAATATATAAATTTAGATTTTTGGACGTATTCATTTGTTTTGAGCCAGTTCCGGTTTGACCGGAAATGACGGCAACTTTCGATTCTTAAATGGGACACCCTATATATTTTTAATTATTTCGATAGAAAATGGCGTGCAATGACAACCGATTTGTCAGTTTTTGACAGATGGAGGGATTTTTATGATATATTTTTTTTCAATCTAGCATGCTATGAATCACTTAAATCGGTTCATTTCTGATCTAGTAGTAAGATGAAAATACAAACTCTACCTCTGTTGATCCTAAAAGCTCTTTTCCCCTTTCCTGTATTGGTTGCCCTTAACGACAGGATGTAAGTCAACTTACATCCCTAGGGAAATAATAATCTAAAATTATTGTAAGTAGCTTTAATTTTTGATTTCATCAACATATTACAAAAATCCGGTCAAAAATCCGGTGATATTAATTGAAATGAATATTAATGGTACAATTATTACAATTATTCACATTATATAAGGCCGTTTTACATGCTGCAATTCTTCTTCGCAATGTGCAATAGTCTTGAACAAAGGCATGCGCAGTTTGACAAAAGGTACAAATGTCTTGCCACTGCGCATGCTTTTGTTCAAGACTATTGCAACTTGCAAGAAAGAATTACAGCATGTAAAACGGCCTTAACAAAATTTGGAAACACGTTTTCTCGTTTCTTCTCGATGTGTATTACATTTTCTGATTCCACAGATCCCTCATTTCTAATCAATGTTTCTGTCACTGTTGAAGCACTGCAAGAGACTTCTGGCTGGGTCTTATTGTATAAAATTTCATTGGCTACTTCCTTTTTATTATTACGACTCTCAAGTACGTAACTTTTCCAGTATTTGCTAATAAAGTTGCCGACGTTCTTCTTCTGTGTCCAGTATACATTTTGAAGTTCTCAAACTTTAGAAATTTCGCAATTTTACTGAATGACGAAAACGTATTTTTCCCGACAGGCTGGTTTAAGCACTTTCCATTTTGATATCGCATAAAGAAGCGCTGATTAATAGTCGTCATGTGGGATCTTGTATCAATGTACTTTTCAATTATTTTGAAATGACAAACCTGAGTGTCGTCACTTTTTGTCACTATCAATGTACGTGACATTCTATTTTTGGAGTCAGGAATGGTCACAATTATGACTTCTTGACTTATTTTAATATTGTCCATTTTCATTTCACAGAGTTCATTAGAACGGCACGCTCTAGCAACTCCCATTACCATTACGACCTTCATCAATAAGTATATATCATCGGGGGCTTCAAGCATGAACTTATTCACATCTTCCCTGTTAAACACATTCTTTGATTTGGGTCTATAACCATCATTTTTTCTTTTCAAAAATGCTCGAAGTTTTGGATACTTAGAAATATCTACATTTTCTTCTATAAAAAGAGTGGACTTCAACATAGAATACTCACACCATAAGCTTGATGGGGCCTTCAATATAGCACTTTTTACGCCATAAACAAGGTTTCTGAGACTGCAGTAGCCGCCTTGCTTTGGCACCAATTCTTAAAGGGTTTATATGCTGCTTCATACTTTTTTTTTCGACTTTTTCGGAAGTAGAGGTAAACAGGCAATATTCGCTGATTCTTCAATGTCTGAAACATCCATTTTGTCCTCACAGAATCAAACAATTCGACTTCTTCAAACTTTTCGCTATGAATTGTCAACTTGACGTTGTTGATAAAATAAAAACTGCTTATGTTGCTCTGGCAACGGATCACGGCTGCCTTCATAATTTAATGTGAATGCTATCGAATGTAATGATAATGAAAATCCAAAAATATATCCAGCATTTTTTTTGCAAACATACAATACAGGGAGGGGGAAAAATGTTATATACTATATGGATGTACAGGGTGGCCCACATAAGATGACCCACTACCTTATCTCAGAATCTGTACGAGATAGGAAAAAAAGTTTTATACAAAAGTTTCTTAGGTTTATCTAGATTTTTTAAATATTATATTTTTATATATATAGGGTGTGTCATTTTGCGTTGACAGATGTCAACTTTGTTATTTTAAATGGAACACCCTGTATATTATTATGGATTTGAATAGCTCTCTTAGAGACGATTTCAACGATGTATTATAAGATGGGTCTACGAGGCACCGTTTCGGAGATATTTACGATCATCTTCAATTTTTGACATACTTTCAACTTGTTGTATCTCTGGTATTTATCAACTTTTTTGTTTCATTTTTGTGCAGGAAAAAACATAATTTTATGCTTTATTGGACTTGTAGGTAAAAATATTGAAATTGAAAAAAAATGTTACAGTGTTGTCACGTTTTGCGTACCATCAGTTTTCTCAAGATTTTTAAATGCAACCCCCTATATTTTATAACGGATTTAAATAGAGCATCGAAAGACGATTTCAACGATATATTATAACATAGGTTTACAAGTCACGGTTCCCGAGTTTTGGGGATTTTCTTCAGGAATCAATTTTAATATTAAACAATTTTTACTAAACATAACATAAACTATTAAACATGACATAACAAGAACAAAGACAAAAAAATAAACATTACTTAAATTAAATTTTCTATATAACCACCTTCCTGTGCTATACATGTTGTATAAATAATGTCTAATTTTTTTATTGCCCTACGAACTGCTCCACTCTCATTGATCAAATGGATCTCTTCCATTATTCTCCCCCTTAAATCGTCTACGTTATTAACTACTTTATTCTTATACACTTTGTCTTTAATATTTCCCCATAAAAAAAAATCTAGTGGAGTTAAATCGGGACTCCGAGCTGGCCAGGATATTGACCCAAATCTGCCAATCCACATTGGAAATCTTTCATTTAACCATTCAATTACAGGTCTTACGGTATGGTACGGCGCACTGTCTTGTTGAAATACAAGACCATCTTTAATTTCATCCGGTAATTCATTAATAAGAGGTTGTATTTCATTTTGCAACAAACTGTGGTATCTCTGTCCGTTAAGAGTCCTATCATAAAAACCGGCCCAATCACTCGGTCCTTTATTATTCCGCACCAAACATATACACTTTGATGTCCCTGCTTTCTGATGGCTTTGATTTTATGTTGATTTTGCCTTGACCAGTAGTGGCGGTTCTTTCGGTTAAATATTCCCGCGGTGTTGAAAATTGCTTCGTCAGTGAAAAGAATTTTGTCAAAAACCGGTTGATCAAAGTGGCGGTCCATCATATCCATGCAAAAAGTAGCTCTGTTGTCAAAATCAGCTATGGATAGCTCTTGTACCGGAGTGAATTTGAAAGGATGGTAATCGTTGATATTAAGTGTTCTCTGAATACTTGCTCGGCTAATATGCGGTATGTCCCGTGCGGCATCCCTTTGGGAATTTTCATTGCTTTCCTCAAAATATAAAAGAACATCAAGTTGATTTTCTTCTGTAAGAACTGTCCTAGGCCGGTTTCTTTTATTGTTTATCACAACGCCATTTTCCAGATCTCGTGTAATTCTTACGAAGATTTTCTTACTTGGAATTCTGCTATTTGGATACAGTCTTCTATACTCCCTTAACGCTAGTGCGGGACTCTTATTGTTTCTAATGAAGCACTCATATAAATTTAAACGTTGTTGAATAGTGTAGTTCGACATAATTATTTCTTAAATTTACTAATTTAATCAAGAAATGCAACCAAGCTGTCAAATTTCATGCAAATAATATTTCGTTTGTTTCCATGGTTTTGAAGCACAGCCTACTTAAAATTGTTGATAGGGTTGTGGAAAGGTTGGTAAATAATTGTGAGAGAAAAAACACGAAGCCAATACTTAGCTTGATGACGTTTATTACTCGACTGACTTTCAGACGCCCTATATAAAACCGAAACAACAAAAATGATTAGTAAGCAAAGACATTTTGCGGCACCATTATCGACACAGTCGCCTTGGCCGTCTGTTTCGGTAATCGCTAATCATAACATTGATAAGGCTTATTTAGTATATGGGAAGGAAACATAAAGAACTATTTTTAAATAGATTCACACTATTTTAACAAAAATACACATTATGTATTTAACTCATTTTTAGAGAGTTTTACGTTTGATCTGGAAAACGGCGTGGTAATAATTATTCAAAGCAATTAGAAAATCTAATTTAGATATTCTTTAGCATATAATATTAATTTTGTTGTCTTCGTTCATGTCATGTCACGTTTAATAGTTTATATTATGTTTTAGTAAAAATTGTTTAATATTAAAATTGATTCCTAAAGAAAATCCCCAAAACTCGGGAACCGTGACTTGTAAACCTATGTTATAATATATCGTTGAAATCGTCTTTCGATGCTCTATTTAAATCCGTTATAAAATATAGGGGGTTGCGTTTAAAAATCTTGAGAAAACTGATGGTACGCAAAACGTGACAACACTGTAACATTTTTTTTCAATTTCAATATTTTTACCTACACGTCCAATAAAGCATAAAATTATGTTTTTTCCTGCACAAAAATTAAACAAAAAAGTTGATAAATACCAGAGATACAACAAGTTGAAAGTATGTCAAAAATTGAAGATGATCGTAAATATCTCCGAAACGGTGCCTCGTAGACCCATCTTATAATACATCGTTGAAATCGTCTCTAAGAGAGCTATTCAAATCCATAATAATATACAGGGTGTTCCATTTAAAATAACAAAGTTGACATCTGTCAACGCAAAATGACACACCCTATATATATAAAAATATAATATTTAAAAAATCTAGATAAACCTAAGAAACTTTTGTATAAAACTTTTTTCCCTATCTCGTACAGATTCTGAGATAAGGTAGTGGGTCATCTTATGTGGGCCACCCTGTACATCCATATAGTATATAACATTTTTCCCCCTCCCTGTATTGTATGTTTACAAGAAAATGCTGGATATATTTTTGGATTTTCATTATCATTATATTCGATAGAATTCTCATTAAATTATGAAGGCAGCTGTGATCCGTTGCCAGAGCAACGTAAGCAGTTTTTATTTTATCAACAACGTCAAGTTGACAATTCACAGCGAAAAGTTTGAAGAAGTCGAACTGTTTGATTCTGTGTGGACTAAATGGATGTTTCAGACATAGAAGAATCAGCGAATATTGCTTGTTTATCTCTACTACCGGAAAAGTCGAAAAAAAAGGTATGAAGCAGCATTTAAATCCTTTAAGAATTGGTGCCAAAGCAAGACGGTTACTGCAGTCTCAGACACCTTGTTTTTGGCGTATTTCCACGAAAAAAGTGCTATATTGAAGTCCCCATCAAGTTTATGGTGTGAGTATTCAATGTTGAAGTCCACCCTTTTTATAGAGGAAAATATAGATGTTTCTAAGTATCCAAAACTTCCAGCATTTTTCAAATGAAAAAATGAGGTTATAGACTCAAAAAATCGAATGTGTTTAACAGGGAAGATGTGAATAAGTTCATGCTTGAAGCCCTCGATGATATATACTTATATTGATGAAGGTCGTAATGGTAATGGGAGTTGCTGGAGCGTGTCGTTCTAATGAACTCTGTGAAATGAAAATGGACAATGTTAAAATAAGTCAAGAAGTCATAATTGTGACCATACCTGACTCCAAATATGTAATGTCACGTACATTTACAGTGACAAAAAGTGACCACACTCAGGTTTGTCATTTTAAAATAATTCAAAAGTACATTGATACAAGATCCCACATGACGACTATTTATCCGCGCTTCTTTATGCGATATCGAAATGGAAAATGCTTAAACCAGCCTGTCGGGAAAAATACCTTTTCGTCATTCAGTAAAATTGCGAAATTTCTAAAGTTTGAGAACTTCAAAATGTATACTGGACACAGAAGAAGAACGTCGGCAACTTTATTAGCAAATACTGGAGTTGATGTATTAGCTATCAAGCGAACTTGTTGTTGTTGAACGCCTTTGAGAGGAAAGTGTATATAGACAGTATCTACACTGATTTCTCAAAGGCGTTTGACAGGGTTAACCACAGTCTACTTCTACATAAACTAAAATGTTTGGGTTTTAGCGAATCTGCATAAGATGGATATCGAGTTTTTTGTCGGGTCGTAGTCAGTGTGTAAACATTCATAATTACATGTCTAAACAGATACAAGTATTGTCAGGGGTACCACAGGGATCTCACTGTGGCCCTTTATTTTTTAACTTATTTGTGAATGATATTGGTGATGCAGTGGCTCATTCTGAGTTTGTGCTGTTTGCCGATGATCTGAAATTATACAAAAGTATCAATAACCAAACTGATATTGATAATTTACAATCCGATCTGAATGGTTTATATTTATGGTCAGAAAAAAATGGCCTATCCTTAAATGTTAATAAATGTTTCTCCATCAGGTTTGGTCGCTGTAAGGGAAATGCTAACCGTTATTTTCTGAACGAAGTTCTGTTGAATTCGGTTTTGGAGGTTCGAGACCTGGGCGTCTTATTCGATGCGCAGCTCACCTTTAAAAGTCATATTGATAGGATTGTTCAGGAGGGATCCAAAAGATTGGGCTTTCTATCTAGATATGGTGCAGATTTATCTCCTTCCTCAATAAAGTTACTATATTGTGCTCTAGTGCGTTCGGGTCTTGAATATGCGTCCACAGTCTGGTCTCCTTTTTATCAATACCAAATTGATGCTCTTGAGAGTGTTCATCGAAGATTCCTTCGTAAACTGGCATTTAAATCAAATATTAATGTTTACAATGAACTTAATTACTACATCGATTATGGTATTGTAATGACCAGATTTAATATTAAGACTTTGAGGGAGCGAAGACTGTGTGCTGACCTAATGTTTATCTTGAAACTATTAAATGGTATATACTGCTGTCCTGATTTACTACAAGATGTAAAGTTTAACACTGTGCGCAGAACTAGGAAAAGTAATTTATTCTTTATACCGGCACACAGCACAAATTATGGATACCATAGCCCTATATCACGTATAACTCGATTATTCAACAATTTGGGTGTGGATCCCTTTGGTGTGAGTTTAACCGCCTTCAAACGTCGATTACCTGTCCTACCTTTACTGTGATATTCAACAACCTATGTGATTCTACTATGTTTTTCTTTCACTTCATTTTGTTTTACTGTAAATTTTGTTTAATATTTATTATAGATCATGTTTATGTATTATTACAATTTATTATATATTCATTTGTGTAAAAATGGATTTTCCGTTGAAATAAATAAATAAAATAAAAATAAATAAACATGGTGGATGGAAATCCGCTGCTATTGCGGAAAGTTACGCAGCTGAGAGCCTCAATTATAAAAAGGACGTGGCGAATAAAATTTTATACAATAAGACCCAGCCAGAAGTCTCTTGCAGTGCTTCAACAGTGACAGAAACATTGGTTAGAAATGAAGGATCTGTGGAGTCAGAAAATGTAATACACATAACAGGGCCGTTCCTAGCCCCTCGGCCGCCTTTGTGCAGAAATAAAACGGCCGCCCTTTTATAACAAAAAAAAAACAATATTTATTGAACAAAAAAATATATTTAAGTTCCTACGTATACATTAACAAGTAACATTGTATCATAACAATCATAACATAAGGTAATAATCTATTAAACGAAACAATAAACAACATAAAACAAAATACAAATGTTTAAACTATTAATTATTTAAATATCAAATAATATAAAAGCCAAACAAACAAAAATTCTAAGTATAAAACTAAGCAAGTCCCAATAAAAAAACAACCTCTTCATTTCAAAAATATTTTTCTGGCTTTTGTACTTGCGAACTCGTCTATTATTTTATTATGGTCTAAATTTTCCCAAATTTCATTTTCAATGGCAATTATACCTAAATTTGTAAGCCTTTCCTGTGACATAGAAGATCTTAAATAGTTTTTTATTATTTTTAATTTTGAGAATGACCGTTCACCAGATGCAACCGTTACTGGTATTGTTAAAAAAATTCTCAAGCTTATACATAAATTAGGAAAAGATGAGACCAAATTATTACTATAAATAAATTTTAGAATCTCAATAGGTTTGATTTGATCTGTTAGAGATTTAAATGTAACAATTTCTTCAAATAGTTCAACGCATTTTTGTTTTAAATCATCCGATGTCACATCATGAAACCGTGTTAAAAAGTTAAAAATATTACTGCAATACGAAAGAGAATTAAACCTTTCTTCTACTGATATTCTAGCTCGGTCAATAACAGTATAATAAAAATATATTTTAAATTTCTTTCGTTCGTTAGTTAATACATTGTCTGTACTTTCATAACTAAATTGGGATTTTTTCCGCCTTCTGGAAAATCTGGTTCCCCATCAATTTCATTTGCTAAATTGGATGAAATTTTTATGTAAGTGTTAAAACTTTGGTCCGATCGCATTTCGTTAATAAAGTTAAGTACATGTTTTAATGATGTGACACACTGAGTCAGATCAATATTAATTTTTTGCAATAATTTACTGACTACGTCAATTTTAACTAATAACTCGTACCATATGACTAAGTTACAGATAAAAGTAAATGATTTTATTTTTTCTAATAATGAATTGGCACTTAGTTTTGTTTTTGAGTCTCTTGTAACATCTTCTGAAAGCTCAACCAAAGCTTTACAAATATTTCCTAGTTGATTCCGAAGTGGTCTAAGCGCTTTAACTCTGCTTTCCCATCGGGTGTCACTTACCGATGTAAGATTTAAATTACTAACATTTTTTTTTAAAACATCCCAACGAAAAGGAGAAGAAGAAAAGAACACATACAGTTCCTGCACGATGTTAAAAAAATTTATTGTTTCGTGGGAGATTTTAGCGGAATCGTTTATTACTAGATTTAGTGTGTGAGCGGTGTAAGGAAAAAAACCCAAAAAACACTCTTTTATGACAACATTTTCTTCGTTACAGTCTACATATTTGACTACAAATATAATTTGCTCTGTATGACTTGCATCTGGAGTAGAATCTAAAATTATGGAAAAATATTTAGATTTTTTTAAGAGTGTCGTAAAATGATGGCAAATATTTTTTGCTAGCAAAGTAATTATTTCGTTTTGAAAATGAATTCCCAAATAGTGAGTTATTTTACTTTTTGATTCTTGGGTCTTTGTAATTTTTTTTAGATGATCGGATAACACTGGGTCAAATTTTGCCACCATTTCAACAGCTTTTAAAAAATTGCCATTATTTTGTTCGTATAAGACGGAACTTTTTCCACGAAATGCCAATGATTGTCTAGCTAAAAATTGAATAATTGCAATAACTCTTTTTAAGATAGAGCGCCAGCGTTCCCTTTCAAGTTCAAAATAATTTTGCCGTTCTTTGTCAATAGTTAATTTTTTATTTAATGACATTTTTAACTCAACCCATTTTTGATTAGCTTGCAAGTGATGTACAGAAGATTCATGCTTGGATAAAATATGTGAAAGATGTCGCCAATCAGAATACCCCATTTTAGTATTTAACTTAAACACTTCCTTACAAAATATTTTACAACAAAGACAAAAAATGCTATTTGCTCTACAAGAGTATACCAACCAAGCTCTTTTAATTTTTTCACCATTTGGCAAAATTCGAAAATATTGAGTTGAAGAAAATTTCCTTCCCGATTCATCAGAAGGAAATTTTTTTTCTATATGCTGAAAATCGTTTTGTACTATTTGCTCAATAACTTGATTTTGTAAAATATCCGGCCAGGTGAATGGGTCGCTGACATCAAAATCATCATTAGTTTCAGGGATAACTTCGTTTAAGTTAGGATTATCATCGGTTAAGAGCATCTTTTCTTCATTATCTATTTCTGTATTTGATTCAGGGTGTTTTTTTTCTTCAGGGTCGCTTACTTTATGTGCATCCTTTACATTTTCATCCTCAATTGTATCTGTACCCTGTGACGATGTTGATGGAACTAAATATTTTTGCAAAGATCCACTTAATTTTTTTTGTTTTCTTCCTTTTCTAATTTTCTTTTTTTATATTGAGCTCCAGATAAACGTTTTGTTTTTCTATCGGACATCTGGAAATAAAATTGAAAGGTAATTAAAGTTAGAAAATTTAGTTTATGTAATAGTTCTGAATCTGCGAAGATATAATTTTATAGTATCCCCAATTACCACCAAATGGAATTTTTTATAAATAATAAGTAAAATTGTAATCTAGCATCAGATTTTGTTTTTAAAATGACCCAAAAAATAAATATAATTATTATACTTTTATTAGATAAGTAAATTAGTAAAACTACTTTATACATTTTTTAAAACTTGAAATATAGAAAATTAATCTAGACATAAAATTAGCAATAAACCACTTTTTGATCTCAAGCTAAAAAAAATTTTTTTTCACATGTTTAATATTAAATCCAAAACGTAAGATGCGGATTTGGATGGTAATATTAAGTAAAGTAATATCTATCCGAAGAACTTACCTTTTTAAATTACGAAAATTAGTTTCTTTTGAAATTTCACTTTTGCAAAATGTAGAAAAAAATAACTAAACAACAAACACTTTATATCACTGTTAAACTCTCGCTAGTTAATTGAATACTAAAAAGAAAAACAAAACATTTAAAAACTGCCCCATTCTACAGTACATAGAGCTATATAAAACTATATACTGTACACATACCAATTATGAAGTATAAGCATTGAAAGGCGGCCGCCCTTATCTATCATTTTTATTGCTTTTCCAAGGAACGCTGCTATAAATAGTTCTATTGTAATTTCGGCAACTCATGCACAGCAAAAAAAGAAATGACCGGTAATAAATTTCTTATGAATGTTTTATCTTAAAAGCCTAACAAAATGTAATTTAATTTTTCTTTATTTTGAAAAATAAAATATAGGTATATTTTTGTAATCAAATGGCTAATTTTGTGTTTTTGGCGGGCGGCCTGCTGCCGCCCCAATAATTTGGCCGCCTTTGTGCCGGCACACCGTGCACACCCCTAAAAACGGCCCTGACACATAATGTGAATAATTGTACCATTAATATTCATTTCAATTAATATCATCGGATTTTTGTCTGGATTTATGTAATATGTTGAAATTAAAAATTAAAGCTACTTATAATAATTTTAGATTATTATTTCCCTAGAGATGTAAGTTGACTTACATCCTGTCGTTAAGGGCAACCAACACCTTGTTGAGTAACTTTCACTTAGGTCTGTCAAAGCAGTGTCAAAATAGGTTGCTTACAATACAGGGAGGGGGAAAAATAGTTTTTAGGAACAACAGAGGTAAGGTTGTATTTTTCCCTTACTACTAGATCAGAAATAAACCGATTTAAGTGATTCATAGCATGCTAGATTGAAAAAAAAATATATATATCATAAAAATTCCTCCATCTGTCACAAACGAATATGTCAAAAAAACAAAAAAGTTATGAGGGACACCCGGTATAAGTTAATGAATATAAGTGGTCAATAATTTCGTCTTTGCAGGTCAAAAGACATTTTTGGCGACTCGACACCAAATCCGTGGTGCTCTTCCAAAGCGAGACTAGCACGAAATACTACAAAGAGATTCCCCTCTGCGAAATCTTGACCATAGATACGGCGCGAATCAAGCACGGCGACGGCATGCACTGTTTCGAGATCCGCACGGCAAACGTCGATTATTTCGTCGGTCAGGACCCGCTGTACGATCTCCAGGATGGCAACACCGTGAACTTGCCGCCACCTGACAGCGGCGTTGGCGCCTATTTGGCGAAAAGTTGGGAGACCACCATCAGACAGGCGCTGTTGCCTGTTACTGCCAATTCTTCTAGTTCTAGTAAGTAAAATTTAATGATTTCATTTTATTTTTTTCCAACGGACATTCACCGAATTATGTATTTTAAAACTGACCTCAGTTTAGTTGTACTGTGCGTAATAAAAGACTGGAAAAATCCAAATATATCGAGAATCGCTCAACCAATTTTAATTAAATTTGGACCAGCCATGTGTGGAAATACTACGAGGCAGCGGGTGATATTTGCAACATTGCCAAGTTTACTGATTTTTATAGAGACTTATTTTTTAAACAAATACCCTGTACTTTATAACATTTAATTCCTAACTTCAACGATTTTTCAGTAAAGAATATTTTTTTTTAAATAATTAATGTTAATCGCTAACCTTAACGGAAATCATTATGTAAATACCAGTATGAAATTTTCATTATCAATTATAATATTATTATTAATATTTAAGTTATTATTTCCAAGTATCATTTACTTGATGTTTGAGACATTTAATTCTAATTTACTTACTTTTAACAATTTACATAAAACGTTTAGTTCAAAGCGCAACTTATTTGCAGTGTTATTAATATCCATTCCGTTTAAATAATATATTAAGCATAATTAAGGTATCATCAGCAAATAACTAAACGTTACAAGAATTTAAAATATTAGACATATCATTTATACAGGGTGAGTCGGGAGGATCGCCCCAAACTCCAGGAGTGTGTTCTATGAAAGATACTGATTTAAAAAAACTCATATGTTCTTATTCGATTTTCATTTGTTTTCAACTTACAACAAAAATAAGATTTTAAGCATAATTCCATACATACAACATAATAATTATAGGGTGCTTAGAAATCAAAATAAGTTAATGTTCCATTTACTGGTACTATACCTGTCAGTGTCATTTTTGAATTCGAGCTGTTGAACATATTCCAAAATGCCGAATTTTTACTCACACTTAGAGTATGCGAATATGATATTTGTTTATGGTTTTTGCAATGGGAATGCTACAGCTGCTGCTGAAGAATACCGTCAACGATTCCCATTTCAACGTCATCCTGATAAGAAAGTATTTATGAGAGTTTTCAACAAACTATGCGAAAGCGGAACACTTCCCAGTGCCAACACAACTTCTGAAAGAGCTACTCAACAAACTTTAGAAGAAGTAGAATATATTCTGGATCTAGTAGAAGAAGATGCAACCATCAGTTCACGCAGACTGGCTGCTCAGTTGGACATTCCACAAAAAATCCAACACCTACAGCCAGAAGATTTTGCCAAACGTATGGAGTTTTGTCGGTGGATAGACAATAATAGTCGCAATTGCCATGTCTGGTCAGAGGAAAATCCGCATGCAACAGTGGAGAGCAACTTTCAACATAGGTTCTCGGTAAACGTATGGTGTGGTATGATAGATAGTTATGTCATTGGCCCTTTTATTTTGGAAAATCGCCTCACAGGGGACTACTATTGTGAATTTCTCGAAAAAGAATTACAAGGACTACTGGAGGATGTTCCCCTAAACATCAGAAGGCAAATGTACTTCCAGCATGATGGAGCTCCAGCACATTTCGCACATCAAGTCAGGCAACACTTAGACGGGAGGTTTCCAAGGCGTTGGATTGGTCGCGGTGGTCCTATTATTTGGCCTCCAAGATCTCCTGACCTCACTCCACTCGATTTCTGTTTATGGGGCTGGTTAAAAAATGAAGTGTACAAAGTGAGAGTGGACACTCGAGAAGCACTTATTCAGCGTATCAGAAATATTGCAGATGAAATTAAAGAAAGGCATGAGGCAATTAGAAGAGCAACAGGTGCCCTACGTAGACGAAGCCGAAAATGTTTAGAGCTCAATGGGGGCATTTTTGAACATTTAATATGATGAAATCTAATGATTGAAACGTTAATTTGTTAGATCTTGTTTATATTCTAATTTATGCTGTAAGTTGAAAACAAATGAGAATCGAATAAGAACATATGAGTTTTTTTAAATCAGTATCTTTCATAGAACACACTCCTGGAGTTTGGGGCGATCCTCCCGACTCACCCTGTATACATAATAAAGGACCCAAAATACTTCCTTATGGAACACCAATGTTGCTAGAAATTTTTTGAGAAAATTTGTTCTTAATTTTAATGTTTTGTGTTCTACTTTCTAAATCATTTTTTAGCCATTTAAAAACCGAACTCCTAAAAGCATATTGATAGAGTTTAGTTTTCGTAATAATCTCTTTCTATCAATTGTTTCATATTATTCCGGATTGGCCAATACACAAACACGTAGAATCTGAATGCACTCCTTTTATTCAAAACATAGGTTACAGGTATCAAAGGTAGACACTGGTTATACTTAACAATCATAACTAAGGTAACTTTAAACCTATCAATGTCAGGTTTTTAACACTTCGAAATCTCAATTACAACTGAATCAAAATGAGGCCTCGCGGAGCGTTTATATAGCCTTTAGAAAAGGATGGAATGATCTAGAAAATTGTAGAATAATCTAAATACTATATGGTGAAAACAATTAAGCCTAACAGAACATTCGAGAACGATTTTTGACACTAACATAGTCGTTACGTGGATAAAAATTAAGGTAAGTCTACTTCAATAAAATAACAAACAATAAATAAATTCATCTAAATCTTAACAAATCTATGACTAGGGCTAAATTCGTAACATTATGTTCACTTGAAATCCAAGAAAACTGCTACAATAGTTTCATTTTTATTTAAACACCTTTTCCACCTCTCTATCACGTACTGTATGGCAGTTTTAGTTGACTGTCCATTTCGGAAACCAGCTTGAAGGTGTATTAAAATTTTGTTTTCTTCAGTGAATTGCAAAATTTGATCATTAATAGGTCTTAATTCATTCCATTTCTTAGTATTTTTAATTTTTGGAGCTAGAGTTATGTCCGAATATTTCAGTTTATCTAGTTTTGTATATCTCCCAATCTCCTATGTTTCTAGTAAAAGCCAAGTTTTTGTCATATGAATCTCTTGATCGTTGGGCTTCTGAAATCATTTTATTAAACCAAGGTGTTAATTTTTTTCTTAAGGAAGCCATCTTACACTCAATACATTTATCAATACATATCTTTACATTCTTTATAACGCTCATAAATATTAGATTTAAATTTAGAATATTTCTAGGCTAGATAAACTTATTTAATTCTTCCGAAAGTTTTCTGTAATTATCGAGCTTCATAATTTTTGTCAAAGGCTTTTCTCCTACACTTATAATGTTTGCATATATCCAATCATAGTCACTTATCTTGGGGGATTTTTTAACATTTGCTTTAATAGAATAATCATTTAATATTAAAAGGTCAGTTAAAGTTTTTGAATTTATGCGGGTATATTTTTAATCAGTTGTTTAAGTCCATATCAGTTGATTATTTGTTTAAATTTTTTTACATAAAACTCATCATTTACTAAATTTATATTGAAATCACCTATGTGAATTACTGTGTAACAAAATCATTGTAAAATATTTACATTGAATTTGAAAAAACTCTAAAAATTCATTTACATTTCCACTTGGTGATCGGTAGTAGGGACATAAATCAATCATTTCTTCTCCCAATTTTATCTTCAAATGTATAAGAATGGATCAGTATAGCTACGCAGTAGATCGAACAAGACACGGCAACGTTCAGGCCCCCCTAAATGGATCCGTCTAAGAAATTAACGCGCAATGAGTCAGACGAGAGTAGCGATCGCAGCCTCTTGCCAAAAATATATTTTTCTAAGGCGCCTATATTAATCTCTGGAAACGACAACGTCCCAAAATAAAATGATTTTAGTTACTCGTTACAAAAATCTATTTGGCTATTTATACTGTATCCACCAAATTTTGTTGATTATGAAAAACCTGCATTTCTTATTTACGATGTGTTTAGTAAGAA
Source organism: Kuschelorhynchus macadamiae (assembly GCA_030620095.1). Classification (NCBI taxonomy): domain Eukaryota; kingdom Metazoa; phylum Arthropoda; class Insecta; order Coleoptera; family Curculionidae; genus Kuschelorhynchus; species Kuschelorhynchus macadamiae. The sequence continues at coordinate 80,626 of JAUTXW010001426.1, read as the reverse complement.
AAAAATTGTTAGCTTCTTTTTGATTACCTAATTTAAAAGAGTGACAATTACTTATTGACTTGTTTCAAAAATTAGTCAATATATTTTGACACCTACCAACGGGGTTTAATAACGAAGAAGATTTGTTGTTATCGTCCACCCTCTGGTAGTATTGACATATTTCTTGACCCTGTGAGCGCGGCGCTATCTACAATGGCGTCTCCTTGCAAGTATTTGGTGTTTTGAGGTGATTTCAATATAAATGTCTCTATTGATAATATTCTAAAAACACAATTATTGGACCTATTCACCTCTTTTAATTTAAATATTACAACATCTAAACCTACCAGAATATGCACAATTTTAAATGGCCATACAATTTCTTCCATTATCGACTATGTGGCTACAAATATTTCTAGTGATTTATGTCATTGCACTGTTTTTAACCCACATATTAGTGATCATCTGGCTCATAGGTTTGTGGCTGACTTATCGGGCGAAAAGTGTATCGCTGATGTGGCCCCAGAGACCAAATGGTTTTCTAGGGACCTTTCAGATGGTAATATTAAGTTTTTCTCAAACATGGTGATGTCCTTAAATTGGTGCCATACGCTGACTCCTTTTACGATCACTTTTGTGATGATGTGTGGATACAGTTTATGGAAGATATACTGTCTAAATGTTTGCAGTCCACATAGATATTGTAGAATTAAAAGGAATCAACGTATTGAGAGTTCGTATAATGAAGATTTATCAAACATAAACAATAATTTAGATAGACTATTCTGGATATATTGCGATAGTAAAGACAATAATGTCTACATAGAATATCTAAACCTTAAGAAACTGTACAAAAAACAAATCAAGACTTGCAAACGGCAATTTTTTAAAACCAAAATAAACAATTCTGCTAATAGAACTAAAACTATATGGACTATTGTCAATGATAAATTAAATAAACATAACAATAAACAAAGTGAAATTAAACTCTTTATCAACAATGAGACTGTTTCAGATGCTAACGACGTGGCAAATGAGTTTATAGCATACCTCAGTGCTGTGTCTGTTTTTTCAAACATGGTGATGTCCTTAAATTGGTGCCATACGCTGACTCCTTTTACGAGTTGTGATGATGTGTGGATACAGTTTATGGAAGATATATAACGATAGTAAAGACTAATACATAGAATATCTAAACCTTAAGAAACTGTACAAAAAACAAATCAAGACTGTCTAAATGTTTGCTGTCCACATAGATATTGTAGAATTAAAAGGAATCAACGTATTGAGAGTTCGTATAATGAAGATTTATCAAACATAAACAATAATTTAGATAGACTATTCTGGATATATTGCGATAGTAAAGACAATAATGTCTACATAGAATATCTAAACCTTAAGAAACTGTACAAAAAACAAATCAAGACTTGCAAACGGCAATTTTTTAAAACCAAAATAAACAATTCTGCTAATAGAACTAAAACTATATGGACTATTGTCAATGATAAATTAAATAAACATAACAATAAACAAAGTGAAATTAAACTCTTTATCAACAATGAGACTGTTTCAGATGCTAACGACGTGGCAAATGAGTTTATAGCATACCTCAGTGCTGTGTCTGTTTTTCTCAAACATGGTGATGTCCTTAAATTGGTGCCATACGCTGACTCCTTTTACAAGTTGTGATGATGTGTGGATACAGTTTATGGAAGATATACTGTCTAAATATTTGCTGTCCACATAGATATTGTAGAATTAAAAGGAATCAACGTATTGAGAGTTCGTATAATGAAGATTCATCAAACATAAACAATAATTTAGGTAGACTATTCTGGATATATTGCGATAGTAAAGACAATAATGTCTACATAGAATATCTAAACCTTAAGAAACTGTACAAAAAACAAATCAAGACTTGCAAACGGCAATTTTTTAAAACCAAAATAAACAATTCTGCTAATAGAACTAAAACTATATGGACTATTGTCAATGATAAATTAAATAAACATAACAATAAACAAAGTGAAATTAAACTCTTTATCAACAATGAGACTGTTTCAGATGCTAACGACGTGGCAAATGAGTTTATAGCATACCTCAGTGCTGTGTCTGTTTTTTCAAACATGGTGATGTCCTTAAATTGGTGCCATACGCTGACTCCTTTTACGAGTTGTGATGATGTGTGGATACAGTTTATGGAAGATATACTGTCTAAATGTTTGCTGTCCACATAGATATTGTAGAATTAAAAGGAATCAACGTATTGAGAGTTCGTATAATGAAGATTTATCAAACATAAACAATAATTTAGATAGACTATTCTGGATATATTGCGATAGTAAAGACAATAATGTCTACATAGAATATCTAAACCTTAAGAAACTGTACAAAAAACAAATCAAGACTTGCAAACGGCAATTTTTTAAAACCAAAATAAACAATTCTGCTAATAGAACTAAAACTATATGGACTATTGTCAATGATAAATTAAATAAACATAACAATAAACAAAGTGAAATTAAACTCTTTATCAACAATGAGACTGTTTCAGATGCTAACGACGTGGCAAATGAGTTTATAGCATACCTCAGTGCTGTGTCTGTTTTTCTCAAACATGGTGATGTCCTTAAATTGGTGCCATACGCTGACTCCTTTTACAAGTTGTGATGATGTGTGGATACAGTTTATGGAAGATATACTGTCTAAATATTTGCTGTCCACATAGATATTGTAGAATTAAAAGGAATCAACGTATTGAGAGTTCGTATAATGAAGATTCATCAAACATAAACAATAATTTAGGTAGACTATTCTGGATATATTGCGATAGTAAAGACAATAATGTCTACATAGAATATCTAAACCTTAAGAAACTGTACAAAAAACAAATCAAGACTTGCAAACGGCAATTTTTTAAAACCAAAATAAACAATTCTGCTAATAGAACTAAAACTATATGGACTATTGTCAATGATAAATTAAATAAACATAACAATAAACAAAGTGAAATTAAACTCTTTATCAACAATGAGACTGTTTCAGATGCTAACGACGTGGCAAATGAGTTTATAGCATACCTCAGTGCTGTGTCTGTTTTTCTCAAACATGGTGATGTCCTTAAATTGGTGCCATACGCTGACTCCTTTTACGAGTTGTGATGATGTGTGGATACAGTTTATGGAAGATATACTGTCTAAATGTTTGCTGTCCACATAGATATTGTAGAATTAAAAGGAATCAACGTATTGAGAGTTCGTATAATGAAGATTTATCAAACATAAACAATAATTTAGATAGACTATTCTGGATATATTGCGATAGTAAAGACAATAATGTCTACATAGAATATCTAAACCTTAAGAAACTGTACAAAAAACAAATCAAGACTTGCAAACGGCAATTTTTTAAAACCAAAATAAACAATTCTGCTAATAGAACTAAAACTATATGGACTATTGTCAATGATAAATTAAATAAACATAACAATAAACAAAGTGAAATTAAACTCTTTATCAACAATGAGACTGTTTCAGATGCTAACGACGTGGCAAATGAGTTTATAGCATACCTCAGTGCTGTGTCTGTTTTTCTCAAACATGGTGATGTCCTTAAATTGGTGCCATACGCTGACTCCTTTTACAAGTTGTGATGATGTGTGGATACAGTTTATGGAAGATATACTGTCTAAATATTTGCTGTCCACATAGATATTGTAGAATTAAAAGGAATCAACGTATTGAGAGTTCGTATAATGAAGATTCATCAAACATAAACAATAATTTAGGTAGACTATTCTGGATATATTGCGATAGTAAAGACAATAATGTCTACATAGAATATCTAAACCTTAAGAAACTGTACAAAAAACAAATCAAGACTTGCAAACGGCAATTTTTTAAAACCAAAATAAACAATTCTGCTAATAGAACTAAAACTATATGGACTATTGTCAATGATAAATTAAATAAACATAACAATAAACAAAGTGAAATTAAACTCTTTATCAACAATGAGACTGTTTCAGATGCTAACGACGTGGCAAATGAGTTTATAGCATACCTCAGTGCTGTGTCTGTTTTTCTCAAACATGGTGATGTCCTTAAATTGGTGCCATACGCTGACTCCTTTTACAAGTTGTGATGATGTGTGGATACAGTTTATGGAAGATATACTGTCTAAATATTTGCTGTCCACATAGATATTGTAGAATTAAAAGGAATCAACGTATTGAGAGTTCGTATAATGAAGATTCATCAAACATAAACAATAATTTAGGTAGACTATTCTGGATATATTGCGATAGTAAAGACAATAATGTCTACATAGAATATCTAAACCTTAAGAAACTGTACAAAAAACAAATCAAGACTTGCAAACGGCAATTTTTTAAAACCAAAATAAACAATTCTGCTAATAGAACTAAAACTATATGGACTATTGTCAATGATAAATTAAATAAACATAACAATAAACAAAGTGAAATTAAACTCTTTATCAACAATGAGACTGTTTCAGATGCTAACGACGTGGCAAATGAGTTTATAGCATACCTCAGTGCTGTGTCTGTTTTTTCAAACATGGTGATGTCCTTAAATTGGTGCCATACGCTGACTCCTTTTACGAGTTGTGATGATGTGTGGATACAGTTTATGGAAGATATACTGTCTAAATGTTTGCTGTCCACATAGATATTGTAGAATTAAAAGGAATCAACGTATTGAGAGTTCGTATAATGAAGATTTATCAAACATAAACAATAATTTAGATAGACTATTCTGGATATATTGCGATAGTAAAGACAATAATGTCTACATAGAATATCTAAACCTTAAGAAACTGTACAAAAAACAAATCAAGACTTGCAAACGGCAATTTTTTAAAACCAAAATAAACAATTCTGCTAATAGAACTAAAACTATATGGACTATTGTCAATGATAAATTAAATAAACATAACAATAAACAAAGTGAAATTAAACTCTTTATCAACAATGAGACTGTTTCAGATGCTAACGACGTGGCAAATGAGTTTATAGCATACCTCAGTGCTGTGTCTGTTTTTCTCAAACATGGTGATGTCCTTAAATTGGTGCCATACGCTGACTCCTTTTACAAGTTGTGATGATGTGTGGATACAGTTTATGGAAGATATACTGTCTAAATATTTGCTGTCCACATAGATATTGTAGAATTAAAAGGAATCAACGTATTGAGAGTTCGTATAATGAAGATTCATCAAACATAAACAATAATTTAGGTAGACTATTCTGGATATATTGCGATAGTAAAGACAATAATGTCTACATAGAATATCTAAACCTTAAGAAACTGTACAAAAAACAAATCAAGACTTGCAAACGGCAATTTTTTAAAACCAAAATAAACAATTCTGCTAATAGAACTAAAACTATATGGACTATTGTCAATGATAAATTAAATAAACATAACAATAAACAAAGTGAAATTAAACTCTTTATCAACAATGAGACTGTTTCAGATGCTAACGACGTGGCAAATGAGTTTATAGCATACCTCAGTGCTGTGTCTGTTTTTCTCAAACATGGTGATGTCCTTAAATTGGTGCCATACGCTGACTCCTTTTACGAGTTGTGATGATGTGTGGATACAGTTTATGGAAGATATACTGTCTAAATGTTTGCTGTCCACATAGATATTGTAGAATTAAAAGGAATCAACGTATTGAGAGTTCGTATAATGAAGATTTATCAAACATAAACAATAATTTAGATAGACTATTCTGGATATATTGCGATAGTAAAGACAATAATGTCTACATAGAATATCTAAACCTTAAGAAACTGTACAAAAAACAAATCAAGACTTGCAAACGGCAATTTTTTAAAACCAAAATAAACAATTCTGCTAATAGAACTAAAACTATATGGACTATTGTCAATGATAAATTAAATAAACATAACAATAAACAAAGTGAAATTAAACTCTTTATCAACAATGAGACTGTTTCAGATGCTAACGACGTGGCAAATGAGTTTATAGCATACCTCAGTGCTGTGTCTGTTTTTCTCAAACATGGTGATGTCCTTAAATTGGTGCCATACGCTGACTCCTTTTACAAGTTGTGATGATGTGTGGATACAGTTTATGGAAGATATACTGTCTAAATATTTGCTGTCCACATAGATATTGTAGAATTAAAAGGAATCAACGTATTGAGAGTTCGTATAATGAAGATTCATCAAACATAAACAATAATTTAGGTAGACTATTCTGGATATATTGCGATAGTAAAGACAATAATGTCTACATAGAATATCTAAACCTTAAGAAACTGTACAAAAAACAAATCAAGACTTGCAAACGGCAATTTTTTAAAACCAAAATAAACAATTCTGCTAATAGAACTAAAACTATATGGACTATTGTCAATGATAAATTAAATAAACATAACAATAAACAAAGTGAAATTAAACTCTTTATCAACAATGAGACTGTTTCAGATGCTAACGACGTGGCAAATGAGTTTATAGCATACCTCAGTGCTGTGTCTGTTTTTCTCAAACATGGTGATGTCCTTAAATTGGTGCCATACGCTGACTCCTTTTACAAGTTGTGATGATGTGTGGATACAGTTTATGGAAGATATACTGTCTAAATATTTGCTGTCCACATAGATATTGTAGAATTAAAAGGAATCAACGTATTGAGAGTTCGTATAATGAAGATTCATCAAACATAAACAATAATTTAGGTAGACTATTCTGGATATATTGCGATAGTAAAGACAATAATGTCTACATAGAATATCTAAACCTTAAGAAACTGTACAAAAAACAAATCAAGACTTGCAAACGGCAATTTTTTAAAACCAAAATAAACAATTCTGCTAATAGAACTAAAACTATATGGACTATTGTCAATGATAAATTAAATAAACATAACAATAAACAAAGTGAAATTAAACTCTTTATCAACAATGAGACTGTTTCAGATGCTAACGACGTGGCAAATGAGTTTATAGCATACCTCAGTGCTGTGTCTGCCAAAAAACTTCAAGAGCGGTATGGATGTTCCTCCTATCACTGTACAATTCCACCATTTGTTTTTAATAGTACAGTGGTTAGTCCTGTAAGCAGTGATGGAATTGTCCAGATTGTCAAACAGTTAAAAAACAAGAACTAGGTTTTGACGACCTGAACGTAAAAATAATTAAAAATATTATAAATCATATTTTGCAACCCCTCACTTTCTTGATTAACCATAGCCTTTCTAAATGTATTTTTCCTAAAGTACTTAAAACTGAGAATGTAGTAACAATTCGTAAGAAAAGTGCTCGTGATAACATTGAGAATTTCCGTCCAATATCCTTACTTAGTGTATTTTCAAAAATACTCGAACGTCTAGTTTAAAACAAAACCATAAATTTTATTTACAGATATAATTTGCTAAATTCCGCACAACATGGCTTCCTATCGGGCAAATCTATAGAATCGGCCTCGTATTAGTGTTTAAACCAGATTTACGAGAGTATAGATGCAGGTAAACTGGTGGTCACGAAATTTTTTGACCTGTCAGTAGCGTTTGACGCAATAAATAAATACTTCCTCATTAGTGAATTATATAATATGGGAATTCGCGGAACACTTCTACAGTGGATTGAATCATACTTGTCTGAAAGGGAGATTGTAGTTAAGTACGGCGGTGCAAAGTCTAGGGCGTGTCCAGTAAATATTGGTGTACCGCAGGGTTCAGTTTTGGGTCCACTGCGTTTTATTCTATATGCAAATGATCTGCCGCTATATATTACTACTGTCAGTGGTTGAAGCCGAAAATGTGGACGACTTGAGTGGAAAGATCTTGAATGTCTGTAAAAGTATGGAAGCGTGGTGCCAAAGAAATGGACTAATATTAAATATAGAAAAAACTGTGTATATGAATATGATTAATAGAAAGTAGTACTCGGCTGATCTTGAGGAACGGCTTAATATTAAGTTTGCTGGCAGCAATAGATTCTTAGGTACAATTATTGATTCGCGGCTCTCGCTCAATGACCATGTAGACTATGTTTGTGGTAAGCTTAACTCTGCGTATTTTGCTATTCTGAGTTTAAAGAATACCCTTGACATTGATGACCTTCTGTCGGTGTATTACTCCCTGGCATTTAGTCATATGTCAAATAATATTTGTTGGGGCAATGCAGGTATTCAGAGCAACCAACAAAAAAGAATTTTGCGTCTCATATTTGGTTTAGATATGCGCGAGAGCTGCAGAGAGGTTTTTTTGCAAAGGAGAATTCTCACGTTTCCTAGTATTGGAGATACGCATGTTGCGTGGCAAAAAATTTACTGCTGAGGTGAAATCCCTTTTACTGACTTAGTGTTGCTATTCTATCAAGGAGTATTGGACATTAGCATAAATATTATTGCGTTTTTTCGCCTGCTGCCTGGTTACTTTGTTTTTTTAGATTGGCTTCTTCAATATTTATTTTATTTCTAGCCGCACTGTTTTTTGTGTTTACCTGTTTGTTATGTTAAATATTAGTACTTTTGTTTGTTTTACTGTTATTTTATTTTATGTAATTTTATTTTGTTTTATGTTGTTTTTATTTCGACATTGTATTAAAATTTTGACGAATACAGTAACGTTTGTTTATGCATACAGTATACGATTTTTATATTTTATATAATTCTTTTATATTTTATATAATTCTTGATTTTTTTTGTATCTGTTTATTGTAAAATTATTGACGACTCAATGTACAAATTTGTATATTTTTGGTAATATATTATTCTATTCTAGAGAAAAGTGTAAATATAGAGGACTTAGGGATTCTTTTAAACCGCTAGAATTGGTTATGAAAAAAACAAACAATCACATGCCTATCTATATGCCCTAAAAAATATAACGAAATACGTTTTTTTTAAATGGCACACCCTGTCTTCTTATAATTTTTATGAATGTTCTTTTGTCCTCATTTCAAAAATATACAGTTTGACGTCAAAAAGAAATATTCATTCATAAAAATGACATAAATAGAATCAAACATCAATTTGTTGTTGTGTATGAGTGGAAAAAAGACGGACTGATCGCATAAAGAATAGTTTGCGGTGAAAATTGCAATGCTGTCAGATATCTTCGCTTACCAGTGGCGTAGGTATTTTTGAGATAATGTATTATTTGCTATATTTTTTGAGCCCAAATATTAGTATGGTGGATACGACAGTTTTTTGTTCTAAGATGAACAGGAACGACTTCACATTGCAAAAGTGAGAGTTTTAATAATAACTTGAAAACAATTAATTTAGATATTATGTCGTGGAAAAGTCTGCGCTAAATGGGAAACTTTTTTATTATCAATTTCTCGAAAAACTTTCTTCTTGATAAAACTTGGGTGTTTGTCGAAAAAACAGTTTTCACAATATTCAACTTTAAGTCAGATGTACAGGGCATTCAAAAAATACGAAAAAGTGTATTTCAAAAATTAAAATTTTTGTGACTGCCGCGGCCGTAAAAAATCGTAAGTAAAGGTTTAGTACTAGTTATGTCATATTAATAATAGCTAAGGAAAGATTTAAATAGAAAAATGTTTTTTTTTGCTGTTTGACCTTAAATATCTCCATAACTATAACATAAAAAATTTTACTCAGTTTATATTTACGATGTTTTATGGCCCTTAAAACTACCGTCAGAAAAATTTTATTTTTTTGAAATTGTTAGTTAAATGCACTTTTTTGAACCACCAACTTTTATCAAGAAATCAATAATAAAAAAAGTAAATAAATGCATTAAAATGCAAGATGTTTAAAAATAAAATCATCGAAACTTTTTGGTGATTCTGAAGCACCCTGTATAATATTTTACTCTATAATTGAAACTTAATTTTTTTTTATAAAAATTTAAATAACAAGGTTGAAAGTGGTGCTGCACTTTATAAATTTTCACCCGGACACGTGGTTTATAAAAACAAAACAAAGTTTAAAAGTTTTTACATAATTTAACCTACGAAAGTAGAATTCCAATAACTGCTTATTAGCAGTTCCGTATTGGCTCTGCTTACTACAGCTGTTTTTTAACTCGAACCTCAGGAAAATTAGGGAGCAGGCTATTTTTTGAAATTCTAACTTTTTGACGGGTTTTTTAACAAGCCCAAGTTTACACTGTTAGACATTCTGCGATTGCAAAGAAGTTTCGCAAATATGTAAATGTAAAAAATTAAGAAAGGCTACCCTAAACAAAGACGCACCTAATGATTTTTTCCTAAGTACGACAGTTTCTAACATAAAACGATAGGAAAACAAATTTCATTTTTCTTCCACAAAAATCTCCTGTCATAAGCAAAATTGCGAATGCGTGCCGAGACCAAATTTATGATAATTCCAACAAAAATTATTATTAAACTTAGAATATATGGTAGCTGCTCTCGTGATCCATTTTCACACAATTTCGAAGTTCTTATCTTTACGTATACAAAACACGATTTAAGGAATAAGAAAATTATTGAATTTACCTTTGGGGATTGAAAAAAATTACCTCCAAAAAATATTCGATTTTGACAGTGACGAATATTTAGAATTCTCAAAAAAAGAAAAACTTTTAAGCAAGCGCTCATTAAAAGTAGTTTAGAGTTTCGAGAAAGATGAATACATTTATGATTAAAGAAATCCAGATTTTTAATGTAGCAATATGGTTCCAGACCCTCTATGGAAGATAACACCACATTAACCTCGATATTAACAAAGTGACTAAGCGCTTATTTATTAAAATACTATTAAATATATAAAACCTAAAAATATTAAGTAAAAGTCGCCAACGTCCTATTTGCTTAAGATATACCTATAATTTTTTACATTTTCATAATTGCTCTCCTGCAATGTTTTAATAAATATTGGCAAATAACTAGTTTTTTACAACGACACTACCCTAAATATTCCTTGAAAATTCCATCCGAAATGCAAACCATCCTGGAGTAATTAATGAGAACATAAAATAGTGGGTCTTACAGCTTACTCAATTAAAATTTAGTACCTATGCTTTACCAAATAGTATATTTATGTTGTTTATTAACCCCTCAAAAAAGTGGTTTGATAAATTTTAGAGGAATATTTGAGACTTTTCACAAATATATAAATTAGCAAAACGCTGTTCTCCGTTTATCATCAGTGTCTTCGACTTTATAGATAAGTTGAAGTTATAAAAAATTAATTTAAGCCCAACGGAAATGTTCAATACAAAAACAATACTTCATCTGCAAATATAAGAACGCTATTAGACGATGATTTTACCCTTCAACTACGGCACTGGTATGACATAACCTTACTTACCTTCGAAAACAAACTTCTGGGTTTAAATTGTTTCTTTTTCTGCAAATAAAGCAAGTTCGCACCATTTTCTTAAAGTTTTTTAAACAGATTCTTGAAAATAGCCACACAAAACCCTTGGATTTCTGAAAAACACTTATTTCACCAACTAGAACAATTACAACGCCGCGCATCAGATAGGTCCAATGACGAAATAAGAGAGTGGACAGGTAAATGCGCTATACGGCTACGAGTGGTTTGTGTGACCGAAAATTGATGCGACGGCATTATTAGGAGCCAAACATTCGTAGTGGAGCCAGTGTTTATTTTTGTGTTTTGTGCTGTTAAAAGTGAAATAAAGACTTTGATTTTGTGATAAACAATATGGTGAATTGTTGTGCTTACGGCTGTAAAAGCCGTAATGATAGAAAAGAGTCAGGAGTTACGTTTCATAGGTAAATATTCTACATCGACTATTTGCATTACGGCTTATTTTATACCATATTTCAGTCAAAAGACAAGAAATTGCAAATATTTTAAAGTATTATTAAGGTACCATGTATACCAACGTCTCTTATTAATTTTACTTAAATTGATTAACATTTTCATTCATAATCTCTAATTCATACAATTAATTTGCAGTTAGGCGATTTCATCACCCAGAGGCGTGCATTCTTTTTAGATAAATAATATTAAATTAATGAAAGTATGCAATAATATTTTATTATGGGGTGAAATAATCCTCTTCATGACGATAATAATATAATATTTTAAAAAATAATAATATTTCAAGTAAATACAGATGGAAAATAAAAATAAATACCTATTATGTATTAGACAAGGAACCTTTTTCATCAGAAATGTCATATGATCTGTCTTTTATGCATAGATTTTATTTGAATGATTTTTTTGTAATGAAAAAGATAATTATTATTATCTTATCGTTACTAATTATTACAAACCTTACTGAACAAATACAGTATTTAGATAATGTGAGATACTCGGTGAGTTATACCTTTCATCAAGCATCAAGCCTTCAACTAAAATATGTTTAATTGTCCTATTGTTGCTTTCTAGTGCAGAACGTCACTTGACCAGACATTTTTTGGCAATAAAACCTATGCATTTTAGTAATATACATAGTCATTATATAATTCTTAAAATAAACTTTTTTTTTCATAAATCATTTTTATTTTTGTTCTAGATTTCCAAGAGATCCAGAAAGGGCAAAACTTTGGATACAAAATACGAAACTTGCAGACTGGAAACCTTCTTTAACAGACAGGCTTTGTTCAAAACATTTTGAAAAAACTCTTTTTTATTGTGCTGGTGAAAGAGTTCGTCTGCTAGATGATGCTGTACCCACAATATTTCTAGAACTACCAGTGTATTTACAACCAAAACAGGTATATGTTATATAAAATATACATATCTTAGTTTGGGTAATATATTAAAAAAAACAAACCGGTCATACAAACTTTTAAGATTATGAACATTGTACTAGTGTACTTATCATATATATTTTTACAGGAACGAAAAAGGCGTGTTCGCGAAGAGCCAAGTGTCATGGAATCACCTGCTACACCAAATACTTCAGTCATGTCCCAAGGAGATGAAAGTCCAAGAAGAAAAAAACTTAAAAGGCAGTTGTTTCGAGAAGTAACTAGAAGTCGAGAGAAGACAAGGAAAATCAGAGTATTGGGTCAAAAGGTTAAAAGATATAAAAAAAAAATTCATCCCTAAAAATGGTTTTAAAACAGTTAAAATCCAAAAATTTAGTATCTGATGAAAATGTATCAGTATTGGAAGGTATGCCTACCATAACGAAAGAATTATGGAAACGTAAAATGGGAAAAGGGAAAAAATATTCTCCAAATTTGAGAAAATTTGCAATTTCTCTGAGTTTTTTCTCTCCTAAAGGCTACGATTATGTTAGGGATACCTTTGATTCTTGTTTACCACACAGAAGCACCATAGGTAAATGGTTTAAGAATGTAAATGCCGAGCCTGGATTCACAAATGAAGCATTTGAAATGCTAAAAAAGCATGTTGCGTCTTCAGGCAAGGCTGTAATTTTATCACTTATAATCGATGAAATGTCCATACGCAAACATGTTGAGTGGGATGGAAAGAAGTTTCATGGCTACATACATTTTGGGGTTGACTTTAAGGATGATACCAATGCAATGGCCAAAGAGGCCTTTGTATTATTGGTAACCTGTATAAATGGGCGGTGGAAGCTTCCTGTAGGGTATTTTTTTGTTGATGGTCTAAGTGGGAACCAGAAAAGTGCACTTGTTTCACAATGCATACAATTAATTTGTCAAACAGGGGCACATGTTAGTTCCCTCACATTTGATGGAGCTCCATCTAATGTGTCAATGGCCCAAACATTAGGCTGCAATGTAACTTTGCCACAATTAAAACCCTATTTTGAATATCAAAATAGGCAAGTTTATATTTTCTATGACCCCTGCCATATGGTCAAATTAGTTAGGAATACTTTTGGGGAAAAAAAAATTATAATAGATGAGGAAGGGAATACAATTAAGTGGGAGTATATTGAAAAACTGGAAAAATTACAAGACTCTGAGGGCTTGCATTTGGGAAATAAACTCCGTAAGAGTCACCTAAATTTTTTCAAACAAAAAATGAAGGTGAAACTGGCCGTTCAACTTCTTAGTGAGTCAGTCGCAGATGCCTTAATTTATTGTGAAGACCAGCTGAAATTAAACACTTTTATAGGATGTAAGGCAACTGCTAATTTTATCAAAATATTTAATTATTCCTTCGATATCCTAAATAGTAGATCTCTTATTCCACCAGGATATAAAAAAGCTCTATGTGAAAAAAATGTTGAAACCATGACATCTTTCATAAACAATGCAGTTTTGTATATTTCTACTTTAAAGTTTAGTGATGGGGAATTAGTTATTAATTCAAGGCGAAAGACTGGTTTTATAGGCATAATAATTTCTTTAAAAAGTAGTTTATTGCTCTACAATGATCTTGTTGCTAAACAAAAATCTATAATTTATTTGCCATTATATAAGGTCAGTCAGGATCACCTTGAACTTTTTTTTTGCTCGGTAAGGTCAAAGGGAGGGTATAATAATAACCCTACAGCACGTCAATTTACAGCAGCCTATAAAAGGCTGTTAGTTCAAGCAGAAATCCGCCCAGGTGGAATGGGAAATTGCATTCCTCTGGAAGATATTCCAATATTAACAGGCTACAGTAGGTCTGAAAATCCAATTATTAATATAAATTGCAGTGTGATACCATCTGACACAGAAATAGTAGCAGATGATATAACAGAAGTAGTTTTAAGAGACCATGAATATATTATGAACCCTGATATTATTAGTAATTGTTCACAACAAATTGTCATTTTATATAGCCGGATTTGTATCGCATCACTTACAAAAAAAAAATAAAGTGTGAACACTGTATTGGGGCGAAACTTGGAAGTAGGGAAAACTTTCTGAATTCCCTTATAGAAAGAAAAAATCATGGTGGATTAACATATCCCTCAGAAGATGCGATTAATATTTGTAAAATTGTTGAACATTTTATAAGAGTTTACGAAAATAAGTTAACAAGGCCCAATTTTATTAAATTTCTAATAAATAAAATAATGTTTTCTTGCATTGAAGAACAATTTTTTAAATGTTTAAATGAACATATTTTAAGTTGTAGTAATAACCATATATATTTTCTAATTGAATCTGTGGTAAAAAAATATTTAAATGTTAGAATTCATTTTATCACCAAACGGAAATCAGAAGTGACAGATCCAGTAAGAAACCAATTAACAAAACTGATTTTATTTAAGGGACAGTAATATAGATTTTAAGTTATATATTATACTTATAGTTATATATATTATACTTCTTACTTTTTTTAAATTGTGTAATAATAAATATTTTTAAGCATAAAATAGTTTGTTTTATTCAATTAATAATTAAACTGAATAAAAATACTTTGAATCCTTGCCAGTGGGAAAGTCTGTACCACGTATAAGAAAACTTTAATATTGATTTCTCAGAAAATCCTATTCTGGAAAAAAACTGGGTGCATAAAGAAAAAATAATTTTGACAGTATTAAAAATTAGGCCCGATATGCAGGGGTTCAAAAATACCTAATATGTTTGATAGTGGCAAAATTATTCTTTCTTTGGGCACCCACTTTTATCAAGAATTTTTTTTGAGAAATCTAATAGGTATTTTTTTCCATACATCATGTATGGAAAAAATACCTATATAGTTTTTCGCGGGCCCTGTATATTATTCTTCGTGCACCCACCTTTAACAAGAATTTTTTTTGAGAAATCAATAATTAATAGGTATTTTTTTCTATACATCGTGTATGGAAAAAATTACCTATATCTAGTATAGTTTTTCGCGGGCACTGTATATTATTTTCTCTGAAGATTTTTTATACTTTAGGATAGAATAATGACATGTAATAAAAAAGTCAACCAATTAAAAAAACACGTATTTTATTTGAAAACGCTAGTCTTGCTTGGTACAGTAATCACACAACTTTATATTCTCTAATGCTTATGTGTTTCATAAATACTCCTACTTTTTATCTATTTTTCCATAATAATTTAAAAAATAACATTTAATATACACGCGAATACATTTAAAAAATAATATATATTTAAAGCAATGTAATATAGATGAGTCCTCATGCAACGCCACAGGCCAAACCCGCGTGGAGCCAGCCGGTAACATGATACGTTGCATATTTATCTGTCCACTCTCTTATTTCGTCATTGGATAGGTCGAATTCATGAATGACTACGACCGTCTTCGGCGTCTTCCGAATGATCCCGAAAGAAATCTAGTATACTCGAAAAAGCTAGAATTCCGACGTTGCCGATTATTCTGGGCTTTATTTCTTGAAATAAGGAATAATAATTACAGAAGATTTAAATTACATTTAAAACAGATTCGGTTTGAGTTATTTATAATAAGCTATTTAATTATCAGTTTTAAAATATTCTATATAGAAATTTATACTGTGAATTTCTGGAATTCCTTGTTTATTTAGGTAATAGTATAAAGGATGAAATCCGTTATAATCTGGCCACAGTAGCGGTTTGGCAAACCAGGGTTAATGTTGGATTCCTCCAAAATGTAAACAACTGGGTCTATGTTATTTCCATGTCGTTGGTTTGACTACTCTGGCGCAACCCGTTTTTCGATTAACAAATGTAACAAGTTTTGCATTATATTGTAATATTACCTTAGACTTATATGGCAAGTAATGTTGCAGTTAAACTAAAATAATTAATAAAGTCTTTGCACCAATATAATTAAATTATATATTTTTGAAATCAGTAGAGAATGGCCTTTCATAAAAATAAACGAAATACAGTATATTCTATTAAAAAAATTTTTGACAAATAGTTCCATGCACAATAATGTGAAATTAAGTTATTGTGCATTCAACTATTTTCCAACCAAATCACGCTCAAAATGTGTTGAATAGTTTAATCAATTAATGGTTATGGTTTAATTATGGTTTTATTTTACAGAGGCCGAAGAAGGCCCCGCCCAGAGCGAGGAGCAAATCACGGACATGAGCCAGATATATCAAATTTATCCGGACGAGGTTTTGGGATCTGGGCAATTTGGAATTGTCTATGGTGGCGTACATAGGAGGTCTGGTCGTGCTGTAGCTATAAAGGTACACATCAGTTAGAAATATATAATCTTAATTATTATAATATTATATATAATATAATACATTATTGGATTTTTGATTCTCTGTACATTGGTGCTTCATTTTTGAAATTCAGTCATTAATATAGTGCGGGACACGAAAGGAAACCGGACGGAGTCAATCGGTTTAGGAAGGTCGGCCAAGAAATCTCTTTAAACCAGTGGTGACCCGTTGTTCTTTAAATAATATGGCACTCCTTTTTGACTATACGCACTTCAGATAATTAAAAAATGTAACTATGCTTAATGAACCTTTGTCTATATTTGTCTGTTTTCTTTCGTGTACCGCACTTCTATATCTCTTTTGTGTTGCAAAAACGGCAAACTTTCGAATTTTAAAATGATTTAATTTTGATTTTTCTTGATCGATTTACCTATAAATGTATTTTTTCTTGAGTTCTGTCATTAACGGTTCCCGGGCGACTGCCTACGTCCACTATTATGGGTCCACCCAGTATAGTGATACACGATTTATAAGTCCAGATTTTACAAGGGCAACCAGCATCAGATCCAGTGAACGAGAAATTTTAATTTATGCAGTTCGACTTTGAGCTACTCGGGTATGCCAAAAGTGGCCATCTGTCTCCGTTTGTGATATTGCTTTATACAGGGGCCGTCATTGGGAAGTACTATGCAGGGCGTTTCCTAATTGCGTGCTGATATTATAGGTGTTTTTATGTCCTAAAAGTCTTAACTTTTGAGATACAGGATGGTAAAGTTTAAAAAGGAAACATTTTATTTCATCCCAATTCTGATGCTATTGTAGATAACTGCATGAAATTTGATACACGTCTTCTATACATTAAGGAGCATACGGATTTACCCAGATTAATTACATATGCACGCCACTGGTAGAAATTTCAAAAATTGATTGTTAATAAAAAATGCCCTTTAGGCATAAAAGACGTGTATCAAATTTCACACAGTTATTTATCTATAATAGCATCAGAATTAGGATTTAAAAAAATGTTTTTTTAAAACCCTGTATCTCCAAAGTTAAGACTTTTAGGTTCATATTAAACTTTTTTCTTAAAAAGGTCCAAGAATCACCCATCTTTAACATTAGCACGCAATTAGGAAACGCCCTGTATAGTACTTCATAATGACGCCCCCTGTACAAAGTAATCTGACAGATGGAGACAAACGGTCACTTTTGGCATACTCGAATAGCCCAAAGTCGAACTGCATAAGTTAAAATTTTGATAAATTTTGTTCACTGGAATCAGTGCTGGCTCCCCTACTATAACTACATTGATGTGTTAATTTTGGAAAAATATGAGTTCTGTAGTTTTTCAAATATTAATTGCAATATTAGATATTTTTTGACACCCGGTATTGAACAGAAAATTAATTATTTTGAAGCAGTTTATTGACAGCTACTTTATGAACAATTTTACAAAATATATGAAAAAAAATTAAGCCATTTTTGAGGTTAACGGCTGTGATTCTAATGGTTTGATTCATTCTTAATCGTTGCCTTCCTTTGAAAATGATGAGGTTTCGTCGTCACTACTTGAAGATCCCAGTGTGATAACTAAATCATCAATAACCGTTTCAATGTTGCCATCTACTTCCCAGTATTTATCTTCAATAGAACGAACATGTTTAACATACGATTTCCAATTTTCAGCCGATATTGAGACAATCGCTTCTAATGTTATTTTATTTAAATCTTTAATTGAAAGTTCACCGGTGTTGCGCTCTCGAATATATTTTTTACTCCTGCCCATGCAAGTTCAATAGGGTTGAGGTCGCACATGTATGGAGGCAACCTTAAATGTGTATGACCGAGGTTACGTAAAAGACCGTCAATTTTTTACTTTTTTCTCTAGGCTTGTTGGCTGATATTACTTCATATAATTGATATTTTCTCCATGTTGGATCCCATACAAGATTGTTCGATTTAAGCCACGATATCATTTGAGCTTTTGTAGAGCATTTAGTTGGCACTTTATCTTCTACGTGAGAATGATAAGACGCATTATCTATTATCACGACTGATTTGGGAGGAATGTTAGGTAGAAGCTTCTCGAGCAACCACTTTTCAAAATTATCTCCATTTATCTGTCCATGATAGTCTCCAGTCGTTAGTCCCGAGCGAAAAACTAAAGCAGCACCTGGAACAAATCGGGCTTCTGAACCAGCATGAACTATAATAAAGAGACTACTAGAGCGGATTCCCTGAACAACATCTGTAACACTTTCACTTTGCCAGCATTTGTTCACTGTCATATCATTATCTACCCAGTTTTCGTCTAAATACACAATATTGGGTCCTTCTTGCCTATATTGCCTTACAGTTGATAGATATTTCACACGCCTGTGAAAAATATTTGGTCTCTCAATAAGCAATTTTCAGTTATTTTGACACTTGCGCCAAACAAAACCATTTGATCGTAAAAGCCGATTTAAGGTTTTATACCCGTACAGAAAATATATTTTGTTCTTTACAGCACGAAGTAGGGGTTTGCAGGTCGGAACCTTCTTCAAGTGTATATAAAAATCCTCTATTGTTCGTCGAATTACTTGAAAATCACCATCGTCGTCAATTTTATCTTTGTATGATAATCGGGGTCTTTTTTTACCAGGAGATTTTAAAGGTGAAGTAGAACATGAGCGATTATTATGTTCTCTTTGAAGTTTTCTTACACTACTTTCCGAAACACCACTGTAAAATGTAGCGTGTTCTGTTCGATTTTGAATTGGAATTGTTAAACTATTATTTTCAGTTTCTCTAGGACAGGCCTCTATAACGCTTGCAGTAACTTCACGTGCACCGCTTCGAATTCTTTTCCTCTTTTGCCCGCTATCGTTACTTCGAAATAATAATTCAAATTCAAGACAACGCATTTATATAAAAATGAAAACAAATGCTAGAAATGTATAGGCGCCACTGGAAATAGCTAGAACCTTCTAGGGGCAAGTGCATGGAGACTAGGCACATCCCATTTACAGGTTAATTTATTTGCGTACACAAATTTTACTTTTCCGCGTGCTTAAGACTATGAACCTTTATTTTGAGGACCGCCCGGTTTGCTTTCGTGTCCTGCACTTTACATTTGTCGTAAATAGCAAAATCAATTTTATTTAATACTGTAAGAAAGCGTCCATATTCTCTAAGAGCCCAACTTTCAAATGACTAAACTAGAAATAAGACACAAAGTCTCGGTCTCAGTCAAAAAGAGTATAATGCGGTTACACGTGTTTCGCCTTTTCAGGCATCATCAGACCTACATTTAATATAACAATCAAAAACTATCACTATAAATATACAAAATTCAATCAGACCTTCGACATTAACTAAAATCACAAGAACAAATCAAACAACTATAACCTCACATGTTAAAATACACACTGAAATGAGGTTAAGAAACTAAGGTATTGACACGCGCAGATAAAAGTTGAATCAAATAAAAGACAAAAAAATATATAAAAAAAGGTTATTGATATACCCAGGAATTGAACCCGAGCCTCCGGCGTGACACACCGGGATACTGACCACTACTCTACCAGCAGGTCCAATGAAAAGTTTATACATTATCTTCCTGCCGATTAATATTAGTGCCAAGATTATTAAAAATTAGTTGAGGTTCGAAATTGAAGACATCATTAACACAATGTAAAACTGGGCTTCTTTTATCCCTTGTAATTTCCATGTTCTCTAACAAATCCAGTTTTTTACTCTTTGGACACTCATGTAGTATCTTTACATTGTTTGGTATAGAAAAATCCGACTGTCTCAGTGATATCAGTGTTTTTCCACTCCATCAATAGACTTTATTTTAAGTTTTTCAATAAATACAAATTTTCCTTTAATATTATTGACTCTAAACCAACACTTAAAAAATGCTTCAAAGGTTTAACATTTTTTGGTAATATTTCAATGCAGGTGGCGAAGTTTTTCAAACATTTAGATGTCTCAATTGCTTTTAAAACAGTGAACTCACTTAAGAGACATCTAGTAATGACCAAAGATAAGACTGAACATCTCTCAAAATCAGGGGTGTACTCATTGGGCTGTGGAGATTGTTCTGCTGTATATATCGGACAATCAGGGAGAAGGATTTCCACTAGGGTCCGGGAACATTTTAGCCTTTTCGATAAATATAAAAACACTGATATCACTGAGACAAAGTCGGCTTTTGCTAACCACTTGCTAACAACTGGACACCATTTTTCTATACCAAACAATGTAAAGATACTACACGAGTGTCCAAAGAGTAAAAAATTGGATTTGTTAGAGAAGATGGAAATTACAAGGGCTAAAAGAAGCCCAGTTTTACATTGTGTTAATGATGTCTTCAATTTCGAACCTCAACTAATTTTTAATAATCTTGGCGCTAATATTAATCGGCAGGAAGATAATGTATAAAATTTCATTGGACCTGCTGGTAGAGTAGTGGTCAGTATCTCGGTGTGTCACGCCGCACAGTGAGTTAAATCGGCCGTCTAGCACGACATAAGTCCTAAATGTAATTTTGCAATATTCTTAACATATTCTAAAAATCTATATTTAAGATAGTGTTAATAATAGAAAAATGCAATTGAGAAACAAAATTATAATTACAGTTCTCGGAGGGGAAGCCTTAAAGTTAGTAAATATTTTAAATCTGAAATTAACATGTTTCTATACATCATTTTCAAAACAGAAAATATAATACTAAACATAGCAAATGTTTTTCTAATTTCTTACATGACTACTGTTTATAATTAAACTTTTCTACGGTATCAAAACTTTTTAAATATTAAAGCCCTTACCTCAGAAAATTTGGGTCTTTTTAGGTATTACTATATTTACGTAGTTTTTTTTTAACTTGTAGAGCATGCAAAAAAAAGTTTGTTGAAGTTTAGTTTAATTTTTATATAAAAAATAAGAAAAAGGATCCCTTTTAACCAAAAACCAAAAAATTAGCTGCTCATAGATGCCCATTCGGGATTTATATAGCTTTAACTATGGCTCCTTAATTACTACTGACTGCACCAAAAAAAACTGCACGATTTTTATATGACCAGAACTTTACAAATAATCGTCCGAGTGTAATAACGGTAAACATTTTGCAAAGACTAAGGTACAAAATTTCGGAATTTTGTATTACAGCTGTCATCTTTTTAAAGTTCAAGATGGCGAACCCATTTTAAAAATATGGATATTTTATCCCTCGGTAGAAGTTTTACATGCCACATCGTGATAAAACTAAATTAACAATTATAATGCCACATTATTTCCAAGCAAAATGATAACACTTTTAAAATTCGGTAAATAACTAAGATATAATTTTATAAAACCACACTCCCTTCAATTCTTTTAATATTAGAAATGAAAATTTCAAATAAAAAACTAATCAATTAGGTAAATTTTAACGACTTCTCTACCTTTACAAAAATAAATCTTAAACGAAGATATCTCCTAAGCTACCAGTTCAGTGCCAGCATTTGGCATTTTTGTAAAGATAATTTCATAAAAATATAAAAATATATAAAGTGCAATATATAAAATATAAAATAAATACAAAAACAAATATAAAAATATATTAAGTGCAATATCTAAAAAATATCGACTTCATTGTATATGGCAAATAACAAAAACAATTTATTTATCACGAAAAGTATACCTAACTAATTAATTTTTATTTGAATGTTTTATTACCAATATCAAAAAAATTAAGGAGTGCTTGGGTGCAGGTGCATACGTAGTGGGCTTTTCTAAAATATTATCTGTTACATATTGTTTAGTCTAAAAGTTCTTCTATTGTTTATGTAATGAATAGAATAGAAACTCGATGATATTTTGTACCGATAATTCTACATAACCTAAATAAAGCAATATTTGACAAGACACTTTGTATTCTATCTTAATTTTATATGCGTCACATAGCTATTAGTTAATAAGTTTAAAGCAATGATTCATGCATTTTGACATCAATTGTGTTTTTAAGTTACACAAAACATTACATTTTTATTAAAAACTGAAGCCATTTTAGTGACCCGCATCTTGTTTACATTTTTTTTGCAAAACATTTTGTTACCTATCCTAAAAAAGTATTATATGAAATTTAAAAAACGTTAAAACAATGCTTGAATAATTATGTCGTACTACATAGCCGATTTACCACACTGTGCGCCGGAGGCTCAGGTTCAATTCCTGGGTATATCAATAACCTTTTTTTATATTTTTTATTTATATATTTTTTTGTCTTTTATTTGATTCAACTTTTATCTGCGCGTGTCAATACCTTAGTTTCTTAACCTCATCTCAGTGTGTATTTTAACATGTGACGTTATAGTTGTTTGATTTGTTCTTGTGATTTTAGTTAATGTCGAAGGTCTGTTTGAATTTTGTATATTTATAGTGATAGTTTTTGATTGTTATATTAATTGTAGGTTTGATGATGCCTGAAAAGGCGAAACACGTGTAACCGCATTATACTCTTTTTGACTGAGACCGAGACTTTGTGTCTTATTTCTAATTTAATTTTATTTAATGACTAGAAAAATTCGAAAATTTTACAGCTTCTTGTTAACTTCTACAATAACTATTTAATGAAGATTATTTGTGAAAAGTTTACAGAATCTTATAAGTTTCGTCAGTCAAGGAATATAACTTATTATAATTTAATTGTTGTATAATAATATATAATAATGATTATTTTATCTATATATATTATTTTGTTAAAATAAAATTTTTGTAAATTTAAATTCTTTCTATAAGTATCCAACCGCACGTCTTGGGCGTACCATTTTCAGTGTTTATGAACGGGTAACAATAGGCAATGAGATCAGTGCCAAACTATGGAAGTGGCATACATTATTGGTGGGTCACCGTTTAGTCCTTTTGAATGCCTATTAAGGTTTCAATATTACTCTATACGTTGCTGAAACAGACTATAAATAATCAATGCATCTAAATTATTTCTTAGATTGTGATTTTGGCTTGACCGTAGTTGTTTGTGAGTAAAAAATTTTCAGCTTTTACTCGTCAGAAATTTGTATCGACTAAGAACCATTAGTTGATAGATAGCAGTCTTGTGACTATAGTGTTGTACACTATTCCAGAAATAGAGGAAAATGTGGGAACACAGTCACAGTATATCTTAACCAGCGGCACGGTGTCGTTGGATTTCCATTTGCTGATTTGTTAGGTCTTTTGGATGATCGGATGCACCCAGAATAAGTTCGGAAAGTAAAATACGTTTCAGAATGCTTCAGGTTTTGGACTGTAGTTTTGGTAATCAAAGGTTGATATGTTATTGTTTTTTTTGACTGATTTATTCAAAAAATGTCATTATTAAAGTTAAAATATTTTTATTATTCTTCTAGGTTATAGATAAGCTCAGGTTTCCCACGAAACAAGAAGCGCAGCTAAAAAACGAGGTGGCCATTTTGCAAAACCTCTCGCATCCCGGTGTAGTGAATTTGGAACGAATGTTCGAGACACCCGAACGGATTTTCGTTGTGATGGAAAAACTGAAGGGCGACATGTTGGAAATGATTCTGTCGCACGAAAACGGCCGTCTAACAGAGAGGGTTACGAAATTTCTAATAACTCAGGTAAGGTGTACTGGCAGAAATTATCATGTACAGGGTGTCCGGATTTACCTGAGCTATTTTTTTGTGAAACTCATGAAGCCGTGAACAAAATTTTCAAAGCCTTTTTCGTTTATGAGATACAGGGCGAAATAGAAAATTTTGCATTTTGGGACCACCCTCGTATCTCGGTTATCCTTTAACTTAACGCAAAGGGAAAAATTGCTGCTTATGCAGTTTTTTATGCTGGATCCAGTGGCGTGGTTTTCATTTGAGTTGTTATTTTTTAGATATGACCCAAAGTTGTGTTTTTTTAAATGGGACACCCTGTATATTTGTCCAGAAATTGATTTGTCCTTTTAAAAGCTTCTCAAAAATATATAATAGTATGGGTCTATTTTGATAAACAACAACAAAAATCCTAATTTTTATAATTATCATACCAAATTTTGCAGTAGGCCATGCAAAACAATGCTGCCTTTTATTTGAAGTCGTTAACAATATCTACATCCTAACAATAAATCAAAATAAATATGTAATTAAATCTATTTAGCAAAATATGTATTGATAATTTCGCACCATAAAAGTACCACCTACCTAGATTTATGTAACACAAGAACAAAACAGTAATACATTATTATGTAACAAGCCTTTCAGCAAAAATCAGCTGTCGTATAAGAACTACAGTAACCAAGGAAATCAAAAGAACTGTTCAAACTGATTTCCATTTTGTTCTATGCATGCTTCACACAATTTTCGTATTCGTTTTAGGGAATTAAGCAAAATAACGGGATGATTTTGTATATAGCAAAAAATTATTGCATTTCCTAAATCTTGGACATTATCATAGTGGTGTTTGTAAATTCTATTTTCCAGATATCCCCATAGAAAGAAATCTAAAATCGACAAATCTGGGGACCTAGGGGGCCATCTTATAGGTCCATTTGTTCCGATCCATTGATTGGTAAAATTATTGTCCAGAAATAATCTCGTCATTCCAGAATTGTGTGCAGGAGCACCTTCCTGTTGAAAATAAATTTCGTTAATTTGCGCTAGAGGAACATCGTCAAGTAATTCAGGTATAGCTGCCTCTAAAATTTCTATATAGCAATTGGCTGTTAGATTTCCCTCAAATATATAAAATTTTATATGTGTTCCTAATATGAAGCAGGACACATTTAGACCAAACCTGCCCTGCTGTCTTCTGGGAAATATTTGGTGTTGATTTTCCTGGGACCAGAATCTACCATTGTGCCTATTGAGTATACCAGAATTACTGAAATGTGCTTCGTCTGACCATATAACTAAACTAAATAAAAATTAAGCAATTAGGCAATAGTATTTCAACATACCTAAAAATTAACTATTTAACTGTTAAAATACATCTCAGAAGCCGCTTCAACATTTTCATTACTTAATATAAAACAAGCTAACATATCGTACTTTTCATAATGTTCGAAAGTTTGGTTTTCTTCCATAATAATACAAATATATTTTTGCACAATAAATAAATACAAAAAACTAGCGCTATATTTTATATACGCGTACAAAATTGGGAAATGTCATTTGCTTCCAAGAAAACAAAAGAAAACGGCATCGTTTTGCATGACCTACTGCAAAATTTGGGATGATAATTATAAAAATTATGATTTTTGTTGTTGTTTATTAAAATAGACCCACACTATTATATATTTTTGAGAAGCTTTTAAAGGGACAAATCAATTTCTGGAAAAAATATACAGGGTGTCCCATTTAAAAAAACACAACTTTGGGTAAAAAATAACAACTCAAATGAAAAATATGACTACGCCACTGGATCCAGCGTAAAAAACTGCATAAACAGCAATTTTTCCCATTGCGTTAAGTTAAAGGATAACCGAGATACGAGGGGGGTTCCAAAATGCAAAATTTTCTATTTCACCCTGTATCTCATAAACGAACAAGGCTATGAAAATTTTGTTTGCGGCTTCATGAGTTTTACAGAAAATTAGCCCAGGTTCGTGAAAACCACAAAGTTCTATCTTTAAAAATAAGCGAGATACCCTGCTTTTGCAACCAAATCCGGACACCCTGTACAGGATCTTCTGACGAGAACTGAACAGGGCTTTTTTTCAGATATAATCGTAGCTATTAAAAAAACTATTGAACTGAAAACAAATGAGCAATAACATAAGCATAGTATTTTTTAATGAAAGCTCCCACTTAAGAGTTAAGTTTAAGATAAGTATAGAGATCTTAGTGCCATTTGTAATTTTTTAAAAAATTTTAATCTGTAAATTTATAAGAAAATTTTAATCTGTTTGTAAATTTTTGTGTCAAATATTAAAATAATTTATATACATTGGTATGCAAGTCGTAATCCACTTTTTTGTTGACGTTTCTTTGTCATTGTAAAAAATGATTTTGTTGGAAATAAAGATATTATTATTATTATTATTATTACTTAATTAGTTTTTTATTAAGCTTAAATGCTACAATTTACATATTCATATTCATATTCATTTTATTTGTGCCAATACATATTTTAAATGCATTTACACACGTCAAAAATAAAATAATAACAATTATAATAATACACTATGCTATTTAATATATATATATATATATATATATATATATATATATATATATATATATATATATATATAATTAACACTAAACTAAAATTAGTAAAAATAATTAAAACCTACAAATCGACATTTAAGACAAAGTATTATAGACAGTACATCAAACAGATAACATTAAAATGTACAGTTTACTAATTAAAATATCAAGATCTAGACAGAGTTAAAATTGTGTTTAAAATATTCGTAAGTGCTATTGAATACATTTTTTGTCAATATTACTTTAATTTCATTTTTAAACCCATTTAATGACATCTCTTTTAAATACAGTGGCAATTTATTATAGAGCTTAATTGCCGTATATTCAGGCCTACTTTGACACTTTCCCGGCCTACAGTGTGCAGTTTTTTTTTTGTCTAGTACCATAGTTATGGAGATCTCCATGGGTGGTAAATCAATCACGTTTCTTTACAAACAACAAGCTTTCGAGTATGTAGGAACACGGAAGAGTAAGAATCCCCAGATGAGCAAAGGCAGCCCTACAATCATCCCTATATCCTAATCCTGTCATGATCCTTATAGCCTTCAGCTGCAACCCAAAAATCCTGGAGGCATGTGCTGAGTTGCCCCAGGCAATTACTCAATGAACAATGCATAGTAGGTTGTTTTAATGGTTTCGTTGGATACAGATTGCGAATCACAATCACACTACTCTTAAGTCTACCACACACACTTTCTACGTGAGTATCCCATTTAAGTTTGGGGTCCAAGCAAACTCCAGGAAACTTAACTTTATCCACATTGGCATTTGTGGTGTTATTTTGCCTTATTGTGAACATAACTCTACAGGTCTTATCTTGATTTAGTACCAGCTCGTTGGAGTTAAACCACTGCTCTGCCCCAGACCGTGCCTCAGCCAGCTCCTCCTCAGCAATTCGCTCAGTGTCTCCCTTTATGTAGAGTGTTGTGTCATCAGCAAACAGCACACATTTTGCCAATGGCTGACTTGCATGCAAATCATTTATATATATTAGAAACAATACCAATATCTAGCAATGTAGTTGCTGATGACACTCCACCTAGTCGAACAGTCTGGTACGGATTTTCCAGATAGGACTGTATTAAATTAAGGCTGTTTAAACTAAAGTTATAGTATTTTAGTTTGCTGAGGAGACGCTCATGAGAGACGCAGTCAAAGGCTTTGCTTAGGTCACAGAAAAGGGCTGAGAGATATTGACTGTCAAAAACACCATCCACAGTACCCTTGCATTGCCTAAAGCCAAATTGGGAGCTAGAGAATAGGTTGTTGTTCTCAAGGAAGTGAATTATTTGAGTAGATAGTGCTTTCTCAAATACTTTAGAGACAATAGGCAATAATGAAATGGGTCTATAGTTTGTGACAAGAATGGCATCATCCTCCTTAAAGACAGGAGTTACTAAGGCTTTTTTTAGCTTATCCGGGAAAATACCCTCCTGGAGACATCTATTTATCAGTTTTGTCAGAGGGACAATAATTAAGTTTTTTACTGACTTTAATATATTAACTGTTAGGCCATATATGTCAGAACTTTTTTTATTTTTTAAGCCATTGGGATAATATCTCTCACTTCAATATAAGTTACTTCCCTGAATTCAAACAATTTACTGCATTTTGGAAGATTCTCCAGATAAATTAGTGGATCTATATTACTTGTAGGTATGTTTTTAATTAGATTTTTAGCGAAAATCGTTAAATTCTTGTGGAGCAGGCTGACAGTTACTTTCTTTATTACCTCCCCCTCTTTTACAGTTTATGATGTTCCACATACACTTTACTGGATTGCTTGAACTACCTATAGCCCTATCATTTGCTGCTTTTTTAGCCTTTTTTATGGCTTTTTTATAGTTTTATTTTTACTCTTCTATATTCATTCAAGTAATTCACTCTATGATACCTCTTACACACTTCATTCAAAAGATTCACCTGCTCTCTCATTCTCCCTAAATCCTCACCAAACCAACTTACCATATTTGGCTGATTAGGTCTTGTCCTGTATGTCTTCTCAGGAAACGACTGCTGGTATGCCCCATCCAGCAACCCCATAAAACGGTCAAACCTCCCAACAGCTTCTACACTCACGTCTTCCACAAAATCCCAAGGAGACTCCTCCTATATATGGTAGAAATGATGTAAGACCTGTTGGGTAATCGGCCTAAATATGTTTATACTTGGATTCTTGGGCTGAGATGTAGATCTGAAATTGACAACTTGTCCCAGATGGTCAGAAAGACTGTATTCCACATTATCTGCAGAAAAACAGTTATGATCAAAGTTAACAAATACATTGTCCAAACAGGCGCCTTCACGAGTCACCCCAGTTATGAGCCCCACAAATCCGTAAATATCAAGGAGGTCAATGACATCCATAGACTCACGGTTATCCGCTCCAAAGGCCACATTGAAGTCGCCTGCCAGAACAAGACGCTTGTCGTGGCCTAAATGATTAATTACTCCTTCCAATGTAGATAAGAAAGTGTCAAAGTTGCCAGCTGTAGGTGACCCAAAAATACAAACTACAACAAAAGTTTATTAAGTAAAACTGCACAAATTTCTATACATTTTTCTATATTAAAAGCTTCTAGGGTATCGATTTCAGAGAAGTCAACTTTATCCCTAGCAAGTATTGCTGTACCACCACCTTTGGATGCTAATCGAGATGAATGTCCAGCTGTCAAGTAGTTCTCTAGATTGAAGACATTAATTTCATTGTCCGTTAACCGTGTTTCTATCAGGCATAGAACATCAATCTCCTTATCCGCTAAAGCTGCTTCTAGTTCATTGATTTTGTTACGAACCGATCTGACATTATAGTGGAGAAATTTTATGTCCTCTGTGTTTGTAGACTGTTTGGTTCTCTTTGGAACACTAGACTCCTCAGGTTTAAAAAATTGTTTATTAGTATTCCTCGAGGCCAGAAATTTGCATCAAGTATGGTATGTTTAATATCTGCAGGGACACCAACCTTAAAACAACCATATTTCAACTCTCTTTTTGTTCTTAATTTTTCACATTCATAATCATTTATACCACATGATTTCAGGTAGTCACCAATATCTGAGGGTGTGGAATCTACAGACAGTCGGGATAAAAAAAGCCATGAATAATTTTTCACCTGCGTGACTTTCAGCCCAGTCACATTCTCCTTTTTCCCCTTTACAGCAGTTGGACGCAATTTGGGGTCGATTTTCGCTTCTTTATTTTTGTAAAGAGCTGTTTTCAGATCGGTCTCATCGTTGTTACGGCTTTTTTGACTTTTTTGTTGTTCCAATGCAATTCTTAAGGCATACAATTCTAAATATTGTGGACTACTCTAAACTAGCTTCAGAAACCATACTTTTGTGTTCCTTATAAGCTTTTGAAATTGATTCTTAAATAAATAATTAAGGCTTGAGTTATTTTTAAAATTTTCATAAGATTTCTGAGACTTTATAATAAATGGTAGTTTATTATATTGAATCGACCCTTTATAACAAAGTGACTCTTAATCAACTTCTTTAAAAACATAATTTAAATGTAAGTCTTTGTTTGATAATTATGTTCGTCACAGTTTTCATTTATACATTTTCTTAGATTTTTGGGCAATAAATTATTTTTTATTTTATAAACACAAATTTGAAGTAAATAAAAAATTAAATTACGAACATTGAACCATTCTAATTTTCTTAACATTAAATTATTTTTTTATTTATCACAATTTGGTAAGATCCGCAAGACTTTGTTTTGTTAAATTTGTAATTTTTCAACTATATCTTCGTTTGTCAAAATACAAAAAAGTAGAGCCATATAGAAAATGTGGATAAATAACACAGGCCAACACACATTTTTCTTCCTGGGTAATTTTTAGATGTAGAATGTAAAAAAGTTCTCAAATTTTGTCTATCAGATCTACTTTAAAAATAAATTGTGTATATATTTTACGTTATAACTGTGATAATATATAATATTACTATTGCCAGTTAAAAAAACAAAGACACATGGATTTAAGTATTTATTGCAAAAACTTAATTTACATAATTACATTAGTCACTAATCACATACAAATTTTCTTTTATACGACTTTCTAGAATGGAGTTTACTAGGGTAGTCTCGCTGAAGGCTCCAGCAGTAGTCCGCCATCATGTGGCTATCCCATCGTCCTTGATAAAGATCTTCCATAGTTTTAATATCCTGATGGAATCTTTTCCCCTGTTCTTCACTACAATCACCTAAGTTTTCTGGAAAACGATCTAGGTGGCTGTGGAGGTAGTGACCTTTTGTACTCATGTTACAGCCCAGAATATTAAAATTTGAAAGCATAGTTTCCACTAATTCTACGTAATTCTCTGCTTTATGATTGCCAAGAAAATGTTGTACTACTTGAACATATGAACACCAAGCGTTTGATTCAGTCTCGTTCATTGATGTGGTGAATTGTGGATCTTTAACAAGTTACCTTATTTGAGGACCATCAAATATACCAGCTTCTAGTTTTTCCGTGCTAGTGCCAGGAAATTTACGTGACAAATACCCAAAGCAATTTCCATCTCGATTTAAAGCCTTCACAAATTGCTTCATTAGGCCTAGCTTGATATGCAAGAGCGGAAGTAAGATTTTTTCTCTTGAAACCAAAGGTTCGTTGATCACGTTTTGTTTTCCTTGAATCATGATATCTCTTCAAGGCCAATTTTTGTTAACCCAGTACTCATTTTTAGCTCTGTTGTCCCAAAGTCACAAAAAACAAGGATATTTTGTATAACCACTCTGCTGTCCAAGGAGGAAGTTAACCATTTTTAAATCAACACAAATTGCCCAATGATGTTCTTCGTATTTAATTTTTCTCAAAACTAATGCAATTGTTTCATATTCTTCCGTTATGGTAGTAGAATGACCAATAGGAATTAAGCCATATTTGTTACCGTTATGTAAAAGAACACATTTTAAACTACGTTTTGAACTGTCAATAAAAAGACGCCAATCATCTGGAGTGTATTCAGGCAAACCCATTTTTTCTAAGAGCCCTTTTATATTGTTACAGAATACAGAGGTCATTTTCCTGAGCGAAAAAAGGCAGCAGATCCTTATCTCTTTGACGATAAAATGTAATATTAGTACCTGGACAAAGTAGATTTTTTCTTTTAATCTGGATGCAAGTAGTTCAGCGGATTCTTTTGAGAGATTCAGGTCTCTTATAAGATCGTTTAGTTCTTCTTGATTAAAACACTGCGGAGTTGCTAAATCTGCTTCAAATTCGCTGTCGTTTTCTGATTGAATTCTTTGAACTTCTTCAGACGTTGATGTTTCTTTATCATCTTCTGTCAGTTCGGGTAGACTGCTGAATGATGGAACGGGTATTTCTTCCGAATGCGCTACAGGCCTTCTTGCAGAATCTAGATCAGGATATGTCCATTTGTGTCTATTGTTTCTATTTATGCTTTTAATATTAACGAGACAAAAATAGCAGTCGTCATGATGGTTTCACGGTTCTCTCCAAACCATTGGTACACCAAACTTTAGGCACTTCCTCTTTCCAGTTGTCCACTGTCGCAAATGTTCAACACATGTTTTATATATGAAATGTGGGGCCCAAGATTTATCTTAATCTCCTAAATGAACGCCAAAATAGGCAAGATAAGCTCTTTTCACAAAGTCAGAAATCGTTTTTCTGCTCCCTTTCAAAGTGTATTCACCACACACATAACAAAAAACATCGGGATGATTTACACAGGTACGTCTGCTAATGGATGCCATTGTTTCAATCTAGTGTCTTGATACTACAAAACGACCAAAATTTACACAAAATGATAGCATAGCTTTACTTGGGATAACTCAGTAATATACTAAATCTAGTACAGCCAAGCAGGTATAGAAGGATCGGGTCGTAGGCAGTTACAGGTATAAAAGTAATTAAGAGCAGTGTATTGAGTAGTTCCTAGTATAGGAACATTGGGTCAGGGACAATTCCAGGTATCCATTTGGTTAATTAGATTCTGGGAAATTTCTATTTTGACGATTAAGTACATATTTATCTCTTTATTTGTTGTCCTTTATCAGAAAAAAATATCGATTAACCTGGAACCTGTATCTCAAAAACTAGAGCTGATAGAGAAAATCTGGTGGCATTTTTGGAATCAGCACATTAAAAACATCTAAAATCAGATGTTAGATTTCCTGCACCAAATTTTTGTTTTCATTTTGTTACCCTGTGTATTGGTAAAGTCTAAAAAAACTGCTAATATTGCTTTATTTATTGCCAAGCTCCTTCTCCATTTTCAGCTACGAACTGCAGTGCTGTTTCGATCGAGTGTTTTTTTTTCTAAAACCAGCTTGATGTTGTACCAAAATATTGTTTTCATTTATAAATTCCACAAACTGTTTCAATTCAATTTTTCAATGTATCACAATGTGTTTACTGGCCTCAAAAAATCAAAATCAAAATCTTTATTTCATACCTGCTTAACAGCAGCCATCAATGATGGATGTACACTTCAAAAATATCAACTTATATCTAAATATTTATGAAGGACATAGACATGATAGGATAGAATTATAAATAAAATCAAGATACATATCTTAAAAGTCACTTGGACATACTATCATTTAAGTAGTCTGACACCGAGTAGTAACCCTTTCCAATCAGGAATTTTTTTATTTTAGCTTTAAAGCATTTCGAGTTCAGAGATCTTATTTCATTAGGTAGGTTATTAAATAAAACTGAGCTAGCATAATCGCGATTTTTCGAATTTAGATAGTTTATGTCTAACTATTGACAGCTTATTTGCATTTCTGGTTTGGTAATCATGAAAAGCAAAATTGGTTGCAAATCTCCTTTCATTCATTTTTACATATATCAAAGCTCTAAAAATGTAAATACAGGAGAGTGTCATAATTTTTTTTGCAATGAACACTGGTTTACAACTATCTGTGAATTTTAATCCATATATAAGGCGAATTATGCGCTTTTGTGCCAAAAATACTCTATTAGAATCGACTGAATTACCCCAAAGAACAACAATATAATTTAAATGACAATACACCAGTGAATAGTAAACACTAAGGAGCGATTTCTCATCTAAAATGTTTCTTAGCTGAAGTATAGCAAAATATGCAGAATTACATTTGTTTGAAACATAATCGACATGACATTCCCATGTTAAAAACTGGTCTACAAGCAGACCTAAAAACTTACAGCTTTCTGATGATGGCAACGAAACAATATCAGTAACTGGCGAATTAATTCGACATCTAAAGTTGATATACACAGTTTTTTGCAGATTGAGTATTAAATTATTTTTTGTACACCAAGTTTCAAAGTTACTCATAACATTTTGAACTAAGTTCTGGAGTTCCTCAGACGTCCGCGCTGACACCATTACTGATGAGTCATCAGCAAACATGACGACCTTTCCCTTTTGATGTGACTGGGCATATCATTTATGAAAATGAGAAATAGCAATGGTCCCAGCACGGAGCCTTGGGGCACTCCTATATCAATATCCTTTATATCGGAAACTGCTCGGTTAATTTGTACATAGAACTTTCTATCCGTGAGGTATGAGTACAATAGATTAGTCATACTTCCCCTTATTCCGTTGGCTGATAGTTTATTCATGATGAAGCCTATCTCAAGACTGTCAAACGCACGAGAGAGATCGAAAAAAAGACCCATTGCATTGAC
Organism: Kuschelorhynchus macadamiae; assembly: GCA_030620095.1. NCBI lineage: Eukaryota > Metazoa > Arthropoda > Insecta > Coleoptera > Curculionidae > Kuschelorhynchus > Kuschelorhynchus macadamiae. The sequence goes on along the minus strand of JAUTXW010001426.1, from coordinate 45,854 downwards.
TACCGACCGTATTGTTTTTTGTTTATTTTCACTTTGTTCAATAAGAGTCGCATTATAGTTCTATTTTGACATATTAAGAATGCTATTATAAACTTTCTTTTGTTGCTTATAATAGGAACGTAGCTCATCATTATGAGATGTTTTAACAGAGTAAAAAAGTTTTTTTAATTCACGACCTTTGTTTAGGATATCTTCTGATAGCCAGCCTTTTTTAGTAGAGGCATTATTTTTTTGTTTTATTGGACAGTTTGCATCGATGCCAAATTTAATCAGTACTACAAATTCAGAAAAGGCCTTATTTATATCATCACCAGCGTTATATATTTATAGACAATACAACACAGTCTCATAAAGTTTCAAAAAAAAATACGGAAACATCTCCGGTTGGAGAACGATAAACACTTAAAATAACGTACTTACGGCTTTCACACATAAACCCTACTGCACTACACTCAAAATGTATTTCCTCGGCAAATCTGCTGCAGTCAATCCCAGAAAATTCCCATTTTTTCTGCTGCTTTACAAATATCATGGTACCACCATGTTTTGCTTTTTTTCTGCAACAACTGGCAACGGTATAATACTGTGGTATGTGTATTGTTCTTGTATGCATAATATATCTGGATTTTCTATTTTAATGAATACTTCCAAGTGTGGAATCTTATTTGTTATGCATTGTATATTGACAGAATGAACTCGACATGCTCTCTTTTATAGTGAAAATCCAGAAATCCATTTCTTGTAGTACTTATTAGTGGGACAAAGGTAGTCTCGTTATCTTTGAAATAAGTATGTAGGAAGAGGTTTTGGTCCTGAATAAATTTATTGAGAACTGGGCGATGAGTTTGGAATGGACTTCCAACCACGATTATATTAGTTTTTGATTCTAATGTCTGTAAAATGTCTAGATCACTCGTCGCGATATGCTTGCCACCAACTGCATTAGCTGTCGGGACAAATAGAATGATAAGATCATTCTTATCGAAATGCCTGCCCAAATCTAAACATTCCTTGATCATGTCCCCTAATACTGTTTTATATCTGAATTGGCTATTGCTGTCAAATGACAGATTTGACAGGTTTTTTACTAATGTGGCACAATGCTTTATAGTTCCGTCACCAACGACGAGCAAACGCCTCCTTAACTTCATCCCACCAAGCTGAGCTGATGTGGTGGTATTACCACTAGCAGCAGACAACTTGACGTTAAGAGCCTCAATCTCTTGCTGTAGTCGTTCCAACTCGTTGCCAGAGTCCCGATCTGTTGTCGAAGCAGTTTAACATCATTTGAGTAGCTGGAGTTCTCAATTTCCAGAGTTTCAACCGAAGTTATAAGGTTGATTCGTTCTTGTTCCCAAGTGGAGATCTGACCAACAAAATTATTTTCCTTACTCCTCAGTTCTTCAATTTTCTTATTTAAAGTCTTATTACATTCATTCAATTTTCTCAATTGAGTGGTGAATTTCTCCTCCGCATCTGTAGCGTCTTTCTCAAAACTCAGGCTAGAGCGTCTGATTCGTGCAATATGTTCATCTCTAATTTTCAATTCTTTTTCAAGTGCTTCTAGTTTAGCTTCTTGATGTTTTTTAGATTCTTCAATCTTAAGATGTTGAGTTTGGCAATTTGAGGAACAGAATATTCTATAACCTCCCAATTTAACAATTTCGGTAGATCGATCCATGCAACTAGGGTGGAAAAGTGCATGGCAGAACACACAGCAATAGTTCGAAAATTCCTTATTTCTACAGCATTTGAAAGATCGTTGCATTTTCGAGCAGATTTAATTAAATCCCAAGAATCCCCGTAGAATTTGTAGTTTATGGACTCCTTTATAGTAAAAATTTGCCACTGACGTCACTAATGACGACGTTTCTTTACTTTTCAACACGCATCTTTTATCGTTTTTCCTGTTAAAAATGGATTTCTTTTGCTGCAAGTGTGTTGCAAAACTTGGTTAATGATGAAGTACTCCCAGTTACAGTAATAAAAAACACTATATTTATAATTAATATCAATATTAGCTTGGAGCACTTTTTTAACGTCACACCCGATATAAAGGTCACCACACACCTCATTTCATCAAATCTTTTAGAGTTTTTTACTTTAGGAATTGGTGTTAAATATTATTTATTTTTTGGAGTCATCTCGTTTTTTTTTGGCACATGAAAGTTTTAAGTATGAAAATATTTTTAAAGCGATTATGTTTATTAAGACCACATCGAATAGTGAATAAAGTTCCAGATGGGACTTATGTGGTGTCCTTAACAAGTAACAGAAGATCAAAGTCGCCGAATATTAAAAACTTGTTTGTTGCATACTTATTAAGAAGTGTTTTGCAAATTTTGCAGAACTGTCACTAGGAATAATCTCTAATAATCTACGTGTCATTTATTTCAGATTTTAATCGCCTTAAAACACCTCCATTCCAAAAATATTGTGCACTGTGATTTGAAGCCCGAAAATGTCTTGTTAAATTCCGACTCCGAATATCCCCAAGTGAAATTGTGCGATTTTGGTTTTGCGCGGATCATTGGGGAAAAGTCGTTTAGGAGATCTGTGGTTGGGACTCCAGCTTATTTAGGTAAGTAAATATTTCCAAAGAAAATTAAGGAATTTTTTTTCTACTTTTATTTACCAATTTTTGTGTAATTACGTTTATAAGAAATACTTTTAACTGAATTTATCAGTATATTTCAAACTAATACTCATTGAGTTGCTAACGGTTCTATTTTTTTTTATTTTAAAAATTAGCTGATGGTTTTAAATGTCATAATTTTTTTAAAGGCTTTGCTGTAACGGAATTTTGTATGAATAATTACAAAATAAATATTACTTAAGAGTCTTATTGTCATAATGGAATCTTTCTTCGGGGAACTTTTCCACATTATGGATAGTTTTACAACCTTGTATAAAAATTATCTCGAATATCAAAATTTGGACAGTTTTTACAAATGTCTGTTTCTATATCATCACTGCTAGAGTCTGATGAATCTGAATAGTTTAAATTTATAATAACCAGGAGAATATCTATCTAAGGCATCAGATGCTCTCTACAAAGGTCAAAAAAATACACTTCAATTTAAATGATCATTATTTTAAATATAGCATTTGCTGCTTGCATTACGGTAAATATAAGTCCAATTAATAAAAAAATCAAGCATTTAAAAAGAAGAAGCGGTAATAACAAAAATAGTTTCCGACCGTCCTTGGGACATTGAACATAAAATATGTTTAGAATCTCCTAAAGAATCCAAAAATTAAATAATATCTGGGGTGTTGCATTTGAAATAAGAAAGTTGGCATTGACCACTGTTACAGGACACACCCTGTATAAAAAGTTTTTATTGGAGAAAATGAGCAACTAAAAATACCAATCGACGGGTCCAAGCTTTTTTCCGAACACGCCCCCATTTATTTATTATCGAATTTATTCCATTTGGCTGATACACACTGTATATATATATATATATATATATATATATATATATATATATATATATATATATATATATATATATATATATATATATATATATATATATATATATATATATATTTAAAAGATAACCTTAAGTTATCTGCAGATGATACAACAATACTAAAACTACAACATATCATGCCCATAATACCAGATATTGCAATAATTTACAGATGCTGAGTGTAAAAAGTCATTTTAGCAAAAAATCTTTACTTCATTGTGGAATTAATATTTATAATAAACTACCTCATACTTTATTCAGAGTCAGATTCACAAGTCAGTGACAAAATGAGTAATAGAAAACAAAAATTTTCGGGTTTTTTGCATCCACAAGTGAAAAAATGGTATTAAATCTAATAAAATATTACGAAAATGAAAATTCACCGGCCAATATCCAGGAAACAGTAGCTAAAGCTCTGGGAATCGGTATAAGGACTGTGCAGAAAATTATGCATGAAAAAAAGCATAATTTACTACTGTTTAAGAAATGTCCACGAAATAAGCCAAAGACAGAAGAGTTACGTGACAATGTAAAAATGGATGTTCGTAATGCAATTTACGATTTATACATATCAAAAAGTAATATAACCATTCAAGTTTTAAAAGAAGCTTTAAAAAATCGAGGCATATTGGAAATTGGACTAAAATCGTTGTCAAAATTAATAAAAATGTTGGGTTTTCGATATAAAAAGGAGTGTAATCGAAGATTTTTATGCGAGTTGCCACATATAGCAAGTCAGCGTATCCAGTTTTTAAAGAAATACACGGAAAATGTTAACTCAAAATTTAGAAAAGTGGTATTTTTAGCCGAGACTTGGATAATTGCTGATGGAAGTGGTTCGAAATCTTGGCAGGACGAGTCTGTAAAAAGTGATGTGGGACGGGAAAACGGTTCATCATTTTGTATGCAGGTTCTTTAACAGGATTTCTCCCAGGTGCAAGTTTACTGTTTTCTTCAACATCCAAAAGTATGGACTACCATGATAAAATGAACTGTGAACTGTTTGAAAAGTGGTTAAAAGAACAACAGATTCCAAATTTAGATGCTCCATCTTTAATCATTCTGGACAATGCATCTTATCATTCAAGAATCTTAAATAAACAACCTACTTCATCCTGGAAGAAAAGTGATATTTATGACTGGCTAATAAAACAAAAACAAAATCCTTCATCCAATATGCTGAAACTAGAACTTCTTTTAATGGCAAAACCTATTAAAAAACCAACAATATATGCCGTAGATGAAATATCACGGGAAAATGGACATGAGGTTTTACGACTGCCGCTATACCATTGCCAGTTTAACGCAATAGAATTAATATGGGCTGGAGTAAAATCATATTACGAAAATCACGTGAACGATGGTCTCACATCAGATAATTAATTAAATTATATTATGCCGGAGTACTGGAAAAAATCCGTGGAACATACCGAGAAATTAATATGGGAGTGGAATCGAGAACGAGTTCTAGATGTCGAAATAGCACCAATGATCATTGCGCCATTTGAGGACGACTCAGAAGATGAGGGCTTTTTAAGTGATGATATTTTTTAGTCTATAATATTAAAAAGTTTCTGAAGGATTATATTAATCTTTGACGTGTATAAATCATAAATTGCAATTGAATATCCATTTTTGCATTGTAACTTAAGTCTTTTGCCTTTGGATTTTTTCCTGTACATTTCTTAATCTTCTTCGGAAGTAAATTACGTTTTTTTTTTCATGCACAAGTTTCTGTACATTCCTAATACCGATTCTCAGAGCTTTTGCCACTGGCTCCTGGATATTAGCCAGTGAATTTTAATTAAATTTTTTTTTTATTAGATTTGACCCCATTTTTTTGCTTACTTTTTTAGTACATTTGTAATTTTGTAGGCAATAAATAAATAATTATAGAATACTTGTTCCAATTTTAAAGCGTGATTAAAATAAGTAAATTTTTTTATTGATTATAAGACAAAATTTGATATATAAAAATCGGTAAAATCGCACAGGCTATATATATATATATATATATATATATATATATATATATATATATATATATATATATATATATATATATATATACAGGGTGATTCATGAGGAAATGTCAATACTTGAGGTACATATTCAGGACCAAAAAATAAACATGAAAGTCTATATAAATAAGTGTCCGCAAGGCCTTAGTTCTCGAGATACAGGGTGTTAAAGTTTTTATTTAATTTTCCTATTTTTTAAATAAAATCTATGATAATGTAAATAATGGAGTGAAAATTAATATACGGGGGTTTTTTTTGGTATGACAAATTCGAATCTAATATTAGTATTACTCTTACTTGTAAATTCACATAAAGTATGCATGTATTGTAAAAAAATAGAAGTGTGCCTTGCCTGACAGAACAACTGCTGGTTGGTGTTCTCATCGTTTTTCCTGTTACTTAACAATAGTAATGTCGGTTAATAATAAGATCAAATTTTGTCACTGTCAATATCTGTTCATAACTTTTATTATCTGACAATAATCATTTAAGAAACTTTAGATCTAAATACGTCATTATGCCTGTGATATTTTCGCATCTTGAATATGCAGATATGATATTCGTCTATGGCTACTGCAATGGGGTCGCAATTTAAGCAGTCGCGGAGTACCAGCGTCCTTTTCCAGATAGAAGAGTTTTTCAACAAGTTTTCACTACTGCTGGAGAATCTGGGATGTTTCCAAGTGCGAAAATTGTATCTGAAAGGGAATCGGGACCCAACGTTGAAGTAGAAGAGGCTATACTCAATGCCGTCGAAAATGATCCAAGCATAAGCACTAGGCGGATTGCAGATACTTATCAAATTACACAATCGTCTGCTTGGAGAAATCTTCACATTAATTTTTTATACCCATTTCATTTACAACGGGTTCAACATTTGCAGGAGGGTGATTTTGAGTTGAGAATGCAATTCTGTAACTGGATTAATGAAGATCGAAGGTTGTATAGGTATGTTTTGTTCACTGATGAAACACAGTTCACGCGTGATGGTATAAATAATCTTCACAATGAACACCGATTGTCCTATGAAAATCCTCACGCTACAGTAGAACATAATTTCCAACATAAATTTAGCATTAATGTGTGGTGTGGAATGTTAAATGGTCATTTAATTGGTCCATTTATAATCGACGGTAGTCTTACAGGAGAAAAATATTTAAAGTTTCTTGAAAATCACTGGCGAAATCTATTAGAAGATGTTCCCATGTAAGACAAAACATGTATTTGCAGCATGATGAAGCCCCTGCACACTACAGTTTACTTGTAAGAGATTTTTTAAACCAAAACTTTCCAAACCGATGGATTGGTCGGGGAGGTCCGTTTAATTGGCCACCTAGATCGCCAGACCTTAATCCTTTGGATTATCGTCTTTGGGGATGGTTCAAATCACTGGTATATTCCACTAAAGTAAATACAAGAGAAGCATTATTGGATCGGATAACAACATAATAATAAAAATTAAATATCTTTTGTTTAGTTTATGTCTGAGGCACTGAATACACACCTCAAAAAAATGTGTTAGTCTTTCATTTCAAAGCTTTTGTGTCAAGATGCGTTTAAATTTGGACAAAATAACAAACTTTTAAAATTTTGCGATAAAAAATTACATGCGCCGAAATTGTTTTAAATCCAAATATCTCGAAAACGGTTGCTCGTATCCACTTTTAACAGGTATACCTTTTTGACGCTTCAACATTTTCATTACTTAGTATAAAACAAGCTAACATATCGTACTTTTCATAATGTTCGAAAGTTTGGTTTTCTTCCATAATAATACAAATATATTTTTACACAATAAATAAATACAAAAAACTAGCGCTATATTTTATATACGCGTACAAAATTGGGAAATGTCATTTGCTTCCAAGAAAACAAAAGAAAACGGCATCGTTTTGCATGGCCTACTGCAAAATTTGGGATGATAATTATAAAAATTAGGATTTTTGTTTTTGTTTATTAAAATAGACCCATACTATTATATATTTTTGAGAAGCTTTTAAAAGGACAAATCAATTTCTGGACAAATATGCAGGGTGTCCCATTAAAAAAAAATACAACTTTGGGTCATATCTAAAAAATAACAACTCAAATGAACAATATGACTACGCCACTGGATCCAGCGTAAAAAACTGCATAAGCAGCAATTTTTCCCTTTGCGTTAAGCGAAAGGATAACCGAGATACGAGGGGGGTCCCAAAATGCAAAATTTTCTATTTCGCCCTGTATCTCATAAACGAAGAAGGCTATGAAAATTTTGTTTACGGCTTCATGAGTTTCACAAAAAATTAGCTCAGGTTCGTGAAAACCGCAAGGTTCTATCTTTAAAAATAAGCGAGATACCCTGCTTTTGCAACCAAATCCGGACACCCTGTACTTTACCGTATTGCTATAAAATAACTTAAATATCTCTTTTTTAAGCCCCTGAAGTACTAAGGAATAAGGGATACAACCGCAGTTTGGATATGTGGAGTGTAGGCGTGATAGTATATGTAAGTTTGAGCGGTACTTTCCCTTTCAACGAGGACGAAGATATCAACGACCAGATCCAAAATGCCGCTTTCATGTATCCGCCTAACCCGTGGAAGGAAATATCGTCAGATGGTAAGAATCTTTTGTATCGTGTCGATTTTCAGGCAAATGAAGTAAAATTAAAAAGCCAAGAGAATTTCAAAAGTGATATCCATGGATAGCCAGAAATGTTCCTAATAAAATATTAAATTATACTCCCTCAAATTTTTTTAGGAAGGTTCTTTATTATAAGTATATTTTCACAATCAATATTAAACAATTTTCATTTACCTATTACTTTTAAATTTTATACACATGCGCGGGGTTTGTCAAAAATATAATCATTGTATACTTCAGGCAATTATGCAACATTTTGTTATTTATGATTTTAATTATTTTCAATAATAAAATGGTGGGGTCAACTTTTATATCTTTGTTTTGGAAGAACCGATCACACTGAACTTGGTGTCAAGCTCATTTGTTTTGCTCTTCACGTAGAGTTATTAACTATTCCGTAATGATTCTATTAGTGCTCACTAGATGGCGATTTCTCGTAATTCTTCAAATAATGCGGATTTTATTAAAAAAATCAAGTGGTATGATATAACTTTTTTGTCATATTTTAATTGCAGGTTATAAAATGTATCGAATAATAAATTAAAAAATTCAGGCCAATATTTAAATTTAAAAAGTTGATGATGGTCGCCCGAATCCGAAACGTCGGATTGAAAAACTAACCTCAACAATTTGTAGAGGAGAAAAAGTGACAATGATGAAGTAAAAATTATTTTCAACTACTTTCAAACTAAAAAAAAACAAAAAGTTTTCTTTGATTTCTACAAGTATGTCCGATATTTAGTTTGACTAGTCTATTTCAAATGTTTTTAATGATAGTATATTTCAAATATAAAAAGTCTTGTTGAATTCTATAAAGCGAAACATTTTGGAGAAAGAATCTTACATTAAAAGAATTCTGTTTTCTTTATATTTTATAAATCTGATTTTAAAATTGTCTTTATTTTTCAGCCATTGACCTAATAAACAATTTGTTACAAGTAAAACAAAGAAAGAGATACACAGTCGATAAATCACTTCAACATATTTGGTTACAGGTAATTATATATTTGCGGTTATTTCTTTTTTACATCGAAATTCAAAATATTTAAATTACTTTCAATTAGCATTTATATGAGACTGATAACATTTACTTTTTAGGACTATCAGACGTGGTGCGATCAGCGGTCGTTAGAAAATCAGATTGCCGTGAGGTACCTAACACATGAGTCTGATGATGCCAGGTGGGAAAAGTAAGTATTTTCTGGTTGTCCATTATGTCCTTTTTGGTACTATTTGCACTTTTTTCAAAATCGTTGTACTGGATGTCTATGATAGTTCTATCAAAAATTCTAGAAAAAGTAATACACAATAAATTAACAAATTATTTAGAAATTAAAAATTTACTATTAGTGGTCAATACAGGTTTCGAAAGTCTAGGGATACAGAGACTGCAGTTATTGATATTATTACTGATATTCAATTAAAAATTGATCAAAATAAAATATGTTGTATCTTATCCTTAGACTTATGCAAAGCTTTTGACACAATTAATCATAATATTTTATTAAAAAAATTATACAATATTGGAATTCGTGGAAATATCTATTATTGGTTTCAAAATTATTTAAATAGTAGGCAGCAATATGACCAAATTGGAAATATTAGTTCTAGGAAAGAAATATCATGTGGTGTACCTCAGGGTTCAATATTAGGACCTATTTTATTTTTAATATACATAAATTCAATTTCAAAATTAAAACTTAATGGAACTATAAAATTATTTGCGGATGATACAACTATTTTTTATTTTGGAAATAATTTTTCAGAAATTAGACATTGCAGAAGATTTAACAATTATATCCAATTGGCTACAGTCTCATAAACTAACTTTAAATTTTGAAAAATCTTTTTTATAAGCAAACATCATATAAGTAATCAAATGGAACCAACAAAATATTAATTATAGTAAATGCATTCAATTTTTGGGACTATACATGGATGAAAATTTAAGTTGGCGGAATCATATAGAATACCTTAGAAAAAGTATATTTCCTCTAGTAGGAATTCTATATAAAATTCGTTGTAATATACCATTAAAATTTATGAAAAATATTTATTTTGCATTAATATATTCAAAATTTATCGATCAAAAGAACTCACCTGAAGTTCGATCGTAATTATATGAAGGTCCAGTCCGAAAATATTACATAATTGTGTAGTACATGTTACTTCCACTTCTAGCACAAGGTTCAAAGTAACCTAAAAATAAAAGAAATCCGGCCCTGCTCTCTCCTATCGGTTTCTCCCGCGCCAGTCGCAACGTTGTTTCATTAGTTTAAAATATTCCTTTTTTGGCAACCACCGGGAAATTTAGAAAATAAAGGAGGAGGGGGGGTAGTAATATTTTCGGACTGGACCTTCATATAATTACGATCGAACTTCAAGTGAGTTCTTTTGATCGATAAATTATATTTCAGGTCCAGTCCTCAATATTACATAATTGTGTAGATGTTTAAAGTATCGTTGCCAAAAATCTTCCTAAATGAAAATAAGTAGATGAAAACACTGCTAAAATGGAAAAAATGTGTATAATGATATTATATATATACACACATATATATGTGATCAGTTAGGTAAAACAGTAATTAAAACTAATACAGATTTTAAACACTGAAAGAATAGGTTTGAACTTTAAATGTCTTATAAGCTAAAGGCATAAATTATCATGTTAAGGAAAGCAAACAGAAGAATATAAACTCGAACGACTAATAAGTAATAATACTTAACAAAACTAAAACTAAGTTATATATCTATATTTAAGACCGTCTCCAAAAAGGTATTTGGCTTGGTTAGGGGTCTATTATAAAATCTGGCGAAGGTGCTAGATTCTTCACTCTATCCTGCTGTCTTCCTAATGACATCTAAAGAGATGCCTTTTCTATAAGCCGACGATGTCGACGCATGCCTTGTTGAGTGCGCCTTAAAAGTGGAGGTATCCACTCCCGCCTCTGTCAGCGTGTTCTTTACCCATCTGCTTAGGATCTGTTTCGATGCTATCCCATGTGGTTTATTATAGGTAATAAAGAGAGAGTCGCAGTTTGGTTTCCTCAGGCTTTTAGTGAGGTTTAGGTATTTTTCTAGGCAAGATGCTACGCATAATTTCGGATTTTGTAGAAAATAGGGTAGCGTCAAACTAGGTTGACAAAAATTAGGTCTTGAAGTTTTTGTTAAATCGGGGATTAAAATAGTGACGACGGAATCAGAAAATGTTATATTAGGACACTTAATGAGAGAAATTGTCTGAAGTCTTTGTCCTGTGGCTAGCGCCAAGAGAGTTACTAGCTTGCAAGAAAGGGCCTTTAAATTAGAATCGGAATATTTTTCTAATACTCTGAGTACTACCTGGGGATTCCAGGTGGTATCATATTTTGGTTTAGGTGGTCTAATCCTAAAAACTCCTTTTAAGAAACGTTTGATATGTAAGTTTTTTCCCAGGTCTTCTGAAGAAATCAAGGACAAAGCAGCGCGGTGTGAATTGAAGGATCCAAAAATATTTTTTGTAGAGTCCAAAATAATTTGAAAAAATGATATGACATTCTGTGTATCACAATGAAAGGGTGAAATGTTTTTTACCTGACAGTACTCCCACCATATCTTATAGGTTGTACCGTATTGCTTTATAGTGGCTTCACTTAGTGATCCCACCATTGTATCCAGGGCGTGATCTGGAACTCCTTTTATTCGGAAGGCCTCCCTGATAGTTTCGCTACTACCAGGATAAGGTCTTTGGATAAAGGATGTGTTTTCCCGCTGAAAGGACAATTTAAAAGATTATTGTTAGGGCCAAAATACAAAGGTTCGCCTACTATCATGTTTTTGAATAGTGCAAGACTGTGATTGCCAATAGGGAACCACAAGGATACCTTCTGCCTTGTCAGATAAAATTTTTCGTAATACCCTTAAGATTAACGAGAAGGGCGGGAACGCATAAAAATTTAAGTTTTCCCAATTAGATGTGAAAGCATCCACTGATTCCGACCCTGGATCTTTTAACCATGAAATATATCGATCGCATTTATAATTGGATAATGAGGCAAATATATCGATATCTGGTTCCCCAAAGTGATTGGTAATAAGATTAAAAATATCTTGGTTTAGGGACCATTCTGTCTCGGTATGTAAAGTACGAGACGTTTGATCTGCCTGCCAGTTTTCATGGGACGGAATATAAGAAGCGAAAATCCAAATGTTTTTGGCCTCACACCACTGCCATATGTCTCTGGATAGAGAATTTAGTTTCTGATGTTGTTAAAATTTTACAGTTAGTGATATTGCTGACAAAGCATCTCAGACCGAGAAATATAGCTTGGAGCTCCAAAAAATTTATATGATGTATTTTTTCCTTGGTTGTCCACCATCCGTGAACACTTTCCCCCTGGCAGAAGGCGCCCCAACCCGATAAACTAGCATCGGTATGAATTTCTAAATGATATTCATCTCTTTCGAGGTCGTTTTTAGATGTAAGGATATGACATAACCACCATTCTAGATCTCGTATGGTTGAATTAGAGATAGGCATAGATGCATTATAATTGCCTGCATTAAAAGTCAGAGCCAAAAACTTAGCTCGTTCTAAGTTTTTGGTGTATAACCAACCATATTTAATGGCGGGACAGGCAGATGTTAATAAGCCGAGATACTGAGCAAACTTTATTATTTTACAACTTTTGTGATTAATAAAATATTTGGTCCATTTTAAAATTTTTTGGCGCTTTTCGAGTGGTAATTCTATACACATATGTGTAGAATCAAAAATGAAACCCAGAAATTTGCACTTAGTACTCGGTGTCATAGAACTCTTTTGCATATTTATGATAAAGCCTAAAGAGTTTAACAGAGACGTCACCAAATATACGTTTCGAGAGCATTCTTGTTTACATGTTCCCAAAATAAGGAAATCATCCAAATAATTTACGCATGAAATGCCTCTCGCGCCTAAACTTTGGATTACGGGTTTCATAAGTTTAGTGAACGTGTGAATTCATAAAGTTTATCATTAAAATAGAATCTTAAAAATTTACGATGATTTTTATGTATGGGCAGCAAAAAATAGGCGTCTTTGAGGTCTATTGTGGCTGCATAGTTGCCACGTTGGATTAATTTTCCTGCCGTCCTAGCATCTTCCATTTTGAAATGGGGCGCAAGAACATGTTTATTTAGTTGTTTTAAATTTATAATGAAACGTTTTTTACCATTTGGCTTATCGGCTAGGAATATATTTGAGACAAATTGATCAGGGCGGGGCTTGCACAGCTCTATTGCACCTATACTCAATAATGAATTTATTTCAATTTGAATTTGTTTATATTCGATAGGGTTTATATATTTATGTGAATGAGGCTGAAAGGGTTTGAAAGGAGGGGTACTGACAAATGGCAGTTTATGTCCCTGCAGCCAACTTAAAACAGTTTTGTTATCCGTTATGGTTAACCACTGTTCAAAAAAGTATTGTAGGCGGCCTGCGTAACCTTGTTTGCTTACCATGTTTAATATTTTTTTGTTTTGTCCCTGTGTTTGCCCCACTGACTCTGTCTGTAGCTCTCCTGGCGGCGATAAATTATGGAGGACTGACCCTTCTCTGATGGGCCCGTCTCCCCCGATCGACGGCCCGGGTATTGAGAGTTTAAAACTCGACCTTGCATGGACGAGTTTACGTTAGAAGAGGTTCTTCGTTGACTGCCCCCCCCTTTGTTTGACCTTCTAATATATGAGGCCTGTTTTGATGTATTCGGTAATTTTAACTCTTTACTAAGACTTTCCATTGTTTAACTGAGTTTAATTTTTCGTTGAAGTCACTTCCAAATAAAAATTCAGAAGGTGTAGTATTATCTGCGAGTTCCTTCATATTCACGATGGAATACATTGGAAATTATTCGACCTGAGTCGGATAAGTTTGTTAGAAGGTCGTTTTTGATTCCTTCGGGGATTTTTTCCAAATTATTTAATATTATCGAAAGGCCCTTTCCTAATGCCGAAAGGCCTTTACCCAGGTGATTTTGAATCTCTACAGGAGCCATCAGCGGAGATAATCTGCTTTGGCAATGCTGCCCTTACTTCCGGGTTTAGTTTTGGGGGGCTCAAGTACATTAAATTTGCCGGAATTTCATAGGTACTGAGAAGACTCTGAGAATCCACCTTTTTTAGACGATTGGTTAAAATAGTCTTCCATCTTGAAGACAGTTGCTCGTGTAGCATAAAGTTGCTGTTTTCATTTTTATCAGGGTTGTCCCCTAAGATTTTTAACACTTTATCAGGTAGTGATGGAAGTATGACGTCATTGTGGACAACGAGTTCGTCTCTGTCCGGACTGTCATGAGTCGTATGTTCGTCAACTGTATCCCGTTCGTCCCCTGTATCAGAATCAGAATGCGCGTTACGCACACTCAAACAGTTTCTTGGCGAAACGTCGATTCTATCGACATCGTCAACCACTGCACGTGGCAACGACGCCGACTGAGCAGCTGAGTCCTCCCCTCTCGTGCCGCTTCTACGGTCTCCGGTATCGGAGGGACGCGGACGTTTATGGCCGCTGTTGCCGCTATCTTCCGAGGCTGCACGCCTGGAAGATAAAGAACGCCGTCTGCTCTCATGGCGACGGTGTGTCGGACTGCTACGAGAACGAGACCTTGAGGGAGCTTGGCGGCGTAATTCGAACTCTATCCTCTCCAGCCTTTTTAATAAGGTTTTGGAATCTGCACGATTCCTACGGCTAGAATCGGATTCACTAGACGAGGGACTCCTCTTACTTTATGTTTCCTAGATTTTCCCATATTGCTAAAAATAACGCTGCAAATGTGAAGTACCTAATACTAAGGCATGCTGTCCTTATGGGAACAGTGCTCAACAAAGGCTTCAGAATAAAGGTATAAAAATCATTTAAGTACTTACCGATTATCGTGTGTAACGAATTTCCTAATAAAAATGCGAGTGCGCCGGAGAAAATAACGTGAACCTTCCGCACGAAGCACAAGAAACACAATGAAACAACGTTGCGACTGGCGCGGGAGAGACCGATAGGAGAGAGCAGGGCCGGATTTCTTTTATTTTTAGGTTACTTTGAACCTTGTGCTAGAAGTGGAAGTAACATGGACTACACAATTATGTAATATTGCGGACTGGACCTGAAATATAATTGCAATATTTGATTTCAGTTTAGGGATCTGCTAATTTAAAAATTTTGAAACCTATATGTTGTTTACAAAATAAAATTATTAAATGTATACATAAACTTCCTTTCCTAGAACCAAAAATAAATTTATATACAAAATTTGGCTATTTAGATACTAACCATATTTATAAGTTAAAAACATGCATTTTCATCCATTCAATACTTACAAAAGATAAATTATCCAATATAGATTTAGAAAAAAGACATACTATACATAATCATGACACACGACAAACAGATTTATTAAACACAACTGATATTCGAAGCAATTTTGCAAAAAAATCTTTATTATATGGTGGTATATTAATATATAATCAATTACCAACACATTTACGCAGAATAAAAACTTTAATAAAATTTAAAAAGGAACTTAAAAAACATTTTTATCCAAACGTGATTTATGGAAAAAATAATTTTGGCTGTGTTAATATTATTTATTTTGTTCTTTAATTATTATTTATTTTGTTATTTAATATTATTATTAATTGTTAGTTTGTTATAATATTATTATTGTTAGAATTCCCTGTAATGAACTTATACAGTTGGATGGGAATGTTGAAAATAAATAAATAAAATAAAAAATAAATAAATAAAAATATGTATAGAGAAATAACTACGAATATTTTAACAGGTAAAGTATATTTTTATAGGGGCCACAGTATCGGACTGGGCTAATTTTGCCCCGTAGACTGTGTTTTTCTGGCTCAAAAATTTAAACGCATAAATAATAGAAGTTGGTAGAAGAGTTTTTTACCATGCCCCGGGAAGTATCATCCCACTTACAAGTTAACAAGGGTTGCTGAAGTCGTTACTGTGTAACTACTGTACTAGCTCCAATCCTTCAGGCTTCTTCTTTTCTTCCTAACCGAAACCAAAATAGATCATAAAAATGCAACCAATCAATCACCTTTGCTTTCCTGGCTTTGAACTAATTCTATATACAAGGTGGGCCAATCAAAACGAAACAAGGCCGATGTTTCACATACCGTTCGTTTAAAAACAATTGCTCGGACCCGTCGATTTTTATTTCCCGGAGGAAAGATTTTGCCCATATCACCGACCGTGTCACTTCCACCCCCTAGCGGAGGTGAGTGATATAGTCAAAAGCAGTGTTATCGTGCAGGTCATACGGTTTATCAAAGACAAACTTTTTAAGTTTGTTTTTCTTTTATTACGTGTAATCATATCCTCCGCATAAACTCCGGAAGATTAATTAGATAGACCTATGATATTTTCATATGAAAAAAGAAAATAAACATATAAATACCAGCAGTTGCAAAAATCTTTGAGCGATGTCACATCAAAGTCAGAGTGACAAAATGAGTAATAGAAAACAATTTTCGGGTTTTTTGCATCCACAAGCGAAAAAATGCTATTAAATCTAATAAAATAGCACAAAAATGAACATTCACCGGCCAATATCTAGGAGACAGTAGCAAAAGCTCTGGGAATCGGTATAAGGACTGTGCAGAAAATTGTGCATAAAAAAAAAGCATAATTTACTACCCAAGAAGACTAAGAAATGTACACGAAATAAGCCAAAGACAGAAGACTTAAGTGAAAATGAAAAAATGGATGTTCGTAATGCAATTTTCGATTTATACACATCAAAAACTAATATAACCCTTCAAGTTTTAAAAGAAGCTTTAAAAAATCGAGGCATAATGGAAATTGGACTAAAATCGTTGTCAAAATTAATAAAAATGTTGGGTTTTCGATATAAAAAGGATTGTAATCGAAGATTTTTATGCGAGTTGCCACATATAGCAAGTCAGCGTATCCAGTTTTTAAAGAAATACGCGGAAAATGTTATATTGGATATTTTCTAATGGAAGTGGTTCGAAATCTTGGCAGGACGAGTCTGTAAAAAGTTTCAAGAGAAAAAAGGGATGTGGGACGGGAAAACGGTTCATCATTTTGCATGCAGGTTCTTCAACAGGGTTTCTCCCAGGCAAGTAGTAGTAGTAGTAGTAGATGGGGGGGGGGGGCAAGCCCAGCGACTAGGCCGTTAACCCCGCGGGATGCACTTTCTAATTTAGACAACATATAATGAAGGCCGCTTTGGCTACACCTGAGTGACCAAGCCTTGAATGCCCGGTGAAGGGTGCGTGGAAAGGGGGACAAGAATCACCCTTCAAGTATGGGAGAAGGAATTTACGTCTGGGAAATGTCAGCCAGACGGGCCCTACAGTTTATCGAGGAGTCCGAACCTCGGCCATCCCCTCCACCTGAGAGGGTATGTGATGGGGAGTGTGAATTTACCCCCAAACTACCACGGGAACATCCGGTTCCCCCCGGCCTGGTTACCGGCGTGAATGGCAGCGTGGACAGTGAAATTCATTTTACACTCTTCCCTGTTGGATTTTTAACCACTAAGTTGAAGTTTACTTCAACATCCAAAAGTATGGACTACCATGATAATATGAACTGTGAACTGTTTGAAAAGTGGTTAAAAGAACAACTGATTCCAAATTTAGAAGCTTCATCTTTAATCATTCTGGACAATGCATTTTATCATTCAAGAATCTTAAATAAACAACCGACTTCATCCTGGAAGAAAAGTGATATTTATGACTGGCTAATAAAACAAAAACAAAATCCTTTACCCAATATGCTGAAACTAGAACTTCTTTTAATGGCAAAATCTATTAAAAAACCAACAATATATGCCGTAGATGAAATATTACCGGAAAATGGACATGAGGTTTTAAGACTGCCACCATACCATTGCTAGTTTAACGCAATAGAATTAATTCAGGCTGGGACAAAATCATATTACGAAAAACACGTGAACGATGGTCTTACATCGGATGAAGTGCAAATTGTTTGGCAAGATTCATTAAATTATATTACGCCGGAGTACTGGAAGAAATCTGTGGAACATACGGTGAAATTAATATGGGATTGGTGGAATCGAGAATGAGTTCTAGATGTCGAAATAGAAAGAAATAAATTATTATTGCGCCATTTGAGGACGACTCAGAAGATGAAGACTTTTTAAGTGATGATATTTTTTAGTCTATAATATTAAAAAGTTTCTGAAGGATTATATTAGTCTTTGACGTGTATAAATCATAAATTGCATTATGAATATCCATTTTTACATTGTAACTTAAGTCTTTTGCCTTTGAATTTTTTCGTGTACGTTTCTTAATCTTCTTCGGAAGTAAATTATGTTTTTTTCATGCACAAGTTTCTGTACATTTCTTATATCGATTCTCAGAGCTTTTGCCACTGGCTCCTGGATATTAGCCAGTGAATTTTAATTTAAAAATTTTTTTATTAGATTTGACACCATTTTTTTGCTTACCTTTTTAGTACATTTGTAATTTTGTAGGCAATAAATAAATAATTATAGAATACTTATTCCAATTTTAAAGCGTGTTTAAAATAAGTAAATTTTTTTATTAATTATAAGACAAAATTTGATATATAAAAATCGGTAAAATTGCTTTACCAGAAACTCGGGGCTAACGAAAAATACGCGCTATATATATATATATATATATATATATATATATACATATATATATATATACAGGGTGGCCCAACGAAAAGGTCCCACCCTTATTTATGACTTTCCTGGTATATTTTGGGAAAAACGCTTGGACACGTCAATTTTGATTTTTAGGGGGACGTCTTTTCATGTATGATTGTATAATACAGGGTGTTCCAAAAATAAGATATCGCATTACACTTGACATTTTTAAATGGAAACCCCCAATTTTTTTTCTATTTTTGGATTCTCCAGGAAGTTTTTAGTAACTTTTGTATAATAGAGTTTATACCTATCTTCAACCATTTTGAAGTTATTTGAATAATTGAATAATATCAAGTATTGATAAATTAAATTCAAGAAAGGGTCAAAATAACGAAACTTTATTATCAAAACGGAAACATTGCAAGGGCTACTGCCCGGTTGTTTAATACGTTACATTCAGTCAAAAATATTAACCATAAGTATGTGGCTAAATTAATAAGAAAATTTGAAGCAACTAGATCTGTATCTAATATTCGCCGGAATCAGGAACACTAAACCATTTACAGTTTTACATTCACATTAAAATTTAAACAAAAATTAGTTACTTAGCTACAATGTGTCAAAAAGTCAATGTGGTAATAAATGTTGAAAGTGGTGTCCGTTTACCTCCATGCAATAATAAATATTTTGCTCAAATCTATTCCTAACATTTTCACACATTTCTGGAGTTATTTGTCTGCATTCCGCCGTGATCCGCTCCCGAAGATCTTGGATGGAGTCTGGCTTCGTACTAAAAACCTTACTTTTTATATGTCCCCAAAGAAAGTAATCTAAAGGACTCAAGTCCGGAGACCTTGGTGGCCACTCAATGGGGCCGCGCCGTCCGATCCACTGATTTGGGAAATGGGTGTCCAAAAACTGTCGTACTGGAGCTACATAGTGCGGTGGTGCACCATCTTGTTGGAAATGAAGAAAATTTTCATTATAATTAACCTCATTTTCTATTATTTCGGTTATTCGTGGCTCTATTGTATTTTCCAACATGTCCAAGTACAACTCCCCCGTCAAGTTTCCAGGAATAAAGAAAGGTCCTACAATATGATTTCCGAAAATGCCGGCCCAGACATTAATTTTTTGTGGGTATTGCGAATGTACCTCTCGAAACAAATGTGGATTCGAGTCGCTCCAATATCGACAATTATGTCTATTTACAGCACCATGTAAATAGAAGGTACATTCATCCGAAAAACAAATGTTAAATAACAAATTTGGGTTATTGTTCAAACGTTGTGTCATTAATTCGCAAAACTCCAACCTTCTATCATAATCGTCTTCATTAAGCTCATGGACAAGTTTAGTTTTGTACGGGTGAAATTTATAGGATTTCAAAATTCTTTGCACTGTTGAGCGTGTAAATCCTGAAGAAGTAGCCAGACCACGAGTACTTTGGGTGTTGTCAAGAGCCACGTGTCCCAAAACTGCTATTTCTCTGGCTTCATTTCTACTTGGACGATTTTCCTGATTCCGGCGAATATTAGATACAGATCCAGTTGCTTCAAATTTTCTTATTAATTTAGCCACATACTTATGGTTAATATTTTTGTCTGGATGTAACGCATTAAACAACCGGGCGGTAGCTCTTGCAATGCTTCCGTTTTGATAATACAGTTTCGTTATTTCGACCCTTTCTTGAATTGAATAAATCATTGCAAAATATTATAATAGAACTAGGCAACTTAACGATTTCAAATCAAAGATAAAGTTGTTCTATGATTTACGATGACATTGACGGATGCTAAATTTCTTGCTGGTATCGGTGATTATTATTTTTTTCCGTATTATCAGTACTAAATTAAATGAGGCGAATTTTATAAAAAAAATTAAAAAAACTTCAAAATGGTTGAAGATAGGTATAAACTCTATTATACAAAAGTTACTAAAAACTTCCTGGAGAATCCAAAATTAGAAAAAAAATTGGGGGTTTCCATTTAAAAATGTCAAGTGTAATGCGATATCTTATTTTTGGAACACCCTGTATTATACAATCATACATGAAAAGACGTCCCCCTAAAAATCAAAATTGACGTGTCCAAGCGTTTTTCCCAAAATATACCAGGAAAGTCATAAATAAGGGTGGGACCTTTTCGTTGGGCCACCCTGTATACATATATATATATATATATATATATATATATATATATATATATATATATATATATATATATATATACATATAAATGGTTGCGAATAGGTATAGGGAGCCTTAATACATTTCGATAGAAAATTAAATTCTACATTTGATAGTGCATAAAATTACAGGGTGTCACATTTAAAAAAACGGACTTTAGCGGCTTTGAAAATGTGAATGTTTGCCGCTGAATTTAGGACACCTAATAAAAATAGACAAATTCAATAAAAAAAATAGAAACCTAAGATTATTTACCGATCGTCTGCAAAATATGAAGATTATATCTTCAAAACTTTAATGAACGGGTTGCGTGAATAACTCTGTATATATATATATATATATATATATATATATATATATATATATATATATATATTTTATTGGTTTAATTTTTCTTTGACCAGTTTGAGTATATATTTTTATTTCAATTTTCTTGATTTAAGGTCAATTTAAAAAAATTGACCTTAAATCAAGAAAATTAAAATAAATATATATATATATATATATGTATATATGCAGAGTTATTCACGCAACCCGTTCATTAAAGTTTTGAAGATATAATCTTCATATTTTGCAGACGATCGGTAAATAATCTTAGGTTTCTATTTTTTTTATTGAATTTGTCTATTTTTATACAATGTGTCCCAAATTTGGCTAACATGCATTGCTATCTCGTAAACCGCTATAGCTACAGGGTGGGTTAAATTAGGAAAGTTTTAGAGAATTTTATTACAAATTTGATGACGTTTTGAAGTTTAGGATATCTTTTGTGGTTTTCAAGATAATTGGGAAAAATCAAAATGGTGCATTTTCAACTTTTGCCCGTAGCTTCTAAACGACTCGTATTATGGTTTTATGGTTTATACATTATTAGGGCACTTTTATTAGAGGAACATTATGCAGGTAAAACGAAGTTTCTAGCTTCAATTGTTTTTGAGATATTGGCATCAACTTTTTATTTTCTTACCGACGCCATATTGGATTATTGTATTTTTGGAAAGATCTTTTTAAGAGCTTTCCAATGATGTATAACAAGGTAAGATTATTATTTTTCTTGAGCTCTAAAAACCGAAATAATTGTTTTTTTTTAAGTAGGCTTTGATTACGCATGGCGGCCATAATGAAACAAAAGAATGCCGCATGTCAACAATCATTTTGTGTTCCTGAATAGTACTTGTTATCATTTTCTCATTGTGCCGAGTTTTTACAAAGTTTATTTGAGTTTCTTATACTACTTAAAATGGAGGGTAATTATTCCAACGAAGAGAATTTGGATATGATAGAACTTTATTTTAAAGCAAATAGAAATACACAAGCAGCTGCGCGTTCATACGAAGAACAATTTCCAGACCGACATCAACCAAGCCAAAGGCATTTCAGATTTCTAATTGTTAACCTGTTAGCCTACGGGTCTTTTTTGAAACCGAAACCAAAGACCTATTCAATAGATAATGAAGCAAGAAACGCAGCTATAATAGAAAGTGTCAGGGACAACCCAACAACCTCAGTAAGAAAGATTGAAGAACAAACGGCAATTCCCAAATCAACCGTCCAACGAGTCTTGAAAAAACTTCACTTTCATCCCTATAAACCTACTATTGTACAGGGTCTTCAGGTAAATGATTTTGCTAGAAGAATCACGTTTAGTGAATGGTTCATCAACAAATGCCAGCAAATACCCAACTTTCATTCTAAAGTACTTTGGACAGATGAAACACGATTTACAAACTGTGGAATTTTCAATAAACATAATACTCATTACTGGGGCACCGGGAATCCTCATAATTTAGAAGAAAGACGTTTACTAACAAAATTTGGGTTCAATGTGTGGTGTGGCATTATAGGTAATTCCAAACAATGCACTTCTGCTTTAAATCACTCATAACAATTTGTATTTTAGATAACCGTTTGATTGGGCCGTTCATTTTCCAAGAAAATTTATCGGGTAACAGATATTTGCAACTATTACGGGAACAAATTATTCCAGAAGTTATAAATTCTGTTCCCCCAAACGACCTGCAAAATATTTGGTTCCAACAAGATGGCTGTCCGGCTCACGGTACCAGAGAGGTGATGGCGGTCCTCAGAAATACTTTCGGGGAAAATATTATCGCTAATAATGGCCCTGTTGCTTGGCCGGCAAGGTCACCGGATATTACTCCTCCCGATTTTTATTTATGGGGATACGCAAAAAATGAGTTCTACGAATTTTCTCCGCCAGAAAGTCTCAGAGAGCTAGAAGACAGAGTCCGAGATGTTTTTGCTAATATTAACAGGAACACCTTAAGAAGCGTTACACGGAAGGTATTGGAGAAATGTCAAAAATGTGTGGAAAATGGAGGGAGGCATGTGGTGTAACTTATATTTTTTTTATGTGTTAATTTAAATTTAGTTTAGGTATTTTCAATAGTGTGATAGTTACATTTTAGTCACTAGGTATTCACTGTTAGTATAATATCTTAGTTGAAAATCTGAAACATCGATGGTTGAATTAATATTTTTACCCATAAGCTAACAAGTTTACAATTAGAAATCTGAAATGCCTTTGGCTTGGTTGATGTCGGTTTGGAAATTGTTCTTCGTATGAACGCGCAGCTGCTTGTGTATTTCTATTTGCTTTAAAATAAAGTTCTATCATATCCAAATTCTCTTCGTTGGAATAATTACCCTCCATTTTAAGTAGTATAAGAAATTCAAATAAACTTTGTAAAAACTCGGCACAATGAGAAAATGATAACAAGTACTATTCAGGAACACAAAATGATTGTTGACATGCGGTATTCTTTTGTCTCATTATGGCCGCCATGCGTAATCAAAGCCTACTTAAAAAAAAACAATTATTTTGGTTTTTAGAGCTCAAGAAAAATAATAATCTTACCTTGTTATACATCATTGGAAAGCTCTTAAAAAGATCTTTCCAAAAATACAATAATCCAATATGGCGTCGGTAAGAAAATAAAAAGTTGATGCCAATATCTCAAAAACAATTGAAGCTAGAAACTTCGTTTTACCTGCATAATGTTGCTCTAATAAAAGTGCCCTAATAATGTATAAACCATAAAACCATAATACGAGTTGTTTAGAAGCTACGGGCAAAAGTTGAAAATGCCCCATTTTGATTTTTACCAATTATCTTGAAAACCACAAAAGATATCCTAAACTTCAAAACGTCATCAAATTTGTAATAAAATTCTCTAAAACTTTCCTAATTTAACCCACCCTGTAGCTATAGCGGTTTACGAGATAGCAATGCATGTAAGCCAAATTTGGGACACATTGTATAGGTGTCCTAAATTCAGCGGCAAACATTCACATTTTCAAAGCCGCTAAAGTCCGTTTTTTTAAATGGGACACCCTATAACTTTATGCACTATCAAATATAGAATTTAATTTTCTATCGAACTGTATTAAGGTTCCCTATACCTATTCGCAACCATTTTCGAAATAATCATGTTTTTATTAAACTATCATATGTATTTGCTAAATGCTTACACCTTCCCATAGTAAGTCATGGAAAAACAATTGTTGTGCTTTTCTATTCAACATGACAGCTGATTTGAAACTTTTAAATTAAAATAAAATAACACTCAAAAGCTGATATTCTCAATTTATTTTATATTCGCGGAGAATGTTACAAAATATTGGAGAGAACGTGCCATGTTTTTAATGAAAAACATCCTCATTTATCGCCAATGAACAAGAGAAAACTGAGGGGATTGAAACGAAATTTTTTCGTTTCGGAAAAGTTAAAGTTATAAAAAATGTAATAAATTGTTTACATTATTTTTAACCATATCTACTAAGTTCGAGACCGTTTTAAACTTGTTTTAGTGAACTTAAAAATTATAGCAATATAACAATCAACAATAAATAAATAAATTAATAAAATTGAATTATAACAAATGTTCTATATGCTGTCCGTTCATTTGAAGACACATTTCAATTCTTCTATGTACAGTTGCTGTGGCCCGTTGAATTTGCCCGTTTTCTAATTCGGCAAAAGCTGTTCGTATCCTGTCCAGTAAATCTTGTTGGTTATTTACAAGCATAGACTTTACCTTTGATAAATCCATATAATTAAAAGTCTAAGGGTGTTAAATCAGGCGATGGCGGGGGCCATCTCCAATGGCCATTGGGACCAATCCAGCGATCTTCAAAAATTCGAGATAATTAGAGATAAACTGCAGCGGAATTATGTGCTGAGGCCCCATCTAATTGATACCAATAATTTTGCAGCTCACCAATAGGAATTTCTTCTATAAATTCAGAAACCGTCCCTCGTAGAATTTCCAAATATTTATCACTGTTTAAATTGTCTTCATAAATACAGTAACGCACCTGATCATTTAATACTATACCGAAAACATTGAAGCTAAACGAAGCGTGCGGATTTTCTGCTGCCCAGAAATGTTCGTTTCTTCTATTTGTTAATCCTTCTCTAGAAAATTTCGCTTCATCGGTCCAAAATATTTTTGAAAGGAATTGAGGGTTCTCTTGAATTTTCAAAAACATGAATTCGCAAAATTCTACTCGTCGGACGTCATCACCAGGTCTCAAGGCTTGCACGTTTTGGAAGGAATAAGGGTGCATATGATGTTCGCTCAAGATTCTTTGGACAGATGGAGAAGAAATTCCCAAATCGTTTTCTGCAGACGGTATTGAACTTTGCGGGTTTGCGTGGAAATAAGCTAATGTGTTTATTACGTTATCCTCGGCATTTGTCACTGGTTTCGGGACATTTTTTGTAACTTTAAACTTGCCAAAACGCAAAAAGTTCGTTTCAATCCTCTTGAATTTTGACTTGTTCATTGGCGGAAATCAGGGTGGCGTTCATTAAACACACGACACGTTCTCTCCAAAATTTTATAACATTCTCCATGAATATAAAATAGATTGAGAATATGAGCGTTTGAGTATTCTTCCATTTTATTTAGAAGATTTAGTTTATCACTGACAGCTTTCGATAAATAACGCATACTAATCATCTGTCATATTGGATATTGGATCTCAATTGTTTTTCCATGGCTCACCATTGGGACATGTAAATATTTAAGCAAATACATACGATATTTTTACAAAATCCAATTATTTCGAAAATGGTTACGAATAGGTATAGGGAACCTTAATACAGTTCGATAGAAAATGAAATTCTACATTTGATAGTGGATAAAGTTATAGAGTGTCCCATTTAAAAAAACGGACTTTAGCGGCTTTGAAAATGTGAATGTTTGCCGCTGAATTTAGGACACCCTGTATAAAAATAGACAAATTCAATAAAAAAATAGAAACCTAAGGTTAGTTACCGATCGTCTGCAAAATATGAAGATGATATCTTCAAAACTTACAAAAATATGAGATTTTAAAATTTGGTACCCCGAAGGCTCATTTTCGGTTCAAGGTCAAATATCTTAAGAACGCTTGAACCTAGGTATAGGACATGCTACATAAAATAGCATTAAAATTCTCCGTAGAATCCAAAAATATCATAAAATACAGGGTGTTGCATTTAAAATAAGCAAGTTGATACCAACTTCCGGTTAAACCGGAAGTGACAGGAAGTTGAAAATATTTCAAAAAAGAAGTACCCCTTGACCTTACCTTAATCCCAAAATTTGAAATTTTTATCTAAATGGCATCATCAAAAACTTTTAATGATCGGGTTGTGTGACTAACCCTATATATATATATATATATATATATATATATATATATATATATATATATATATATATATGCATGCATGGCTCTTAATTTTAGACTGAAATTTGAAGAAATCGGATATGTAGTTTTTTAGCTATGCAGCGAACGGACAGAGGGTATTGAGAAAACATGTTTTCCGGCATCTAGGGACCCTTAAACGTAAAGATCTGAAAAAATCTCACCAGGGAAGTAATAACTAATTATCTTGTGTTTTTAACAAAAGTGTATAATATTTTTGCATAATAAAATTTTTCTTTGTACAGGGGTGGCCCGCATTTAAATAAATGACACTGAAGAGTGGTTAGATTTTTAGGTCAAGCGGGGCTCGTAATTTTGTGGCTGTATAACAAACAGAACATATCCTGATTGTTCCACTGATTTTGTGTATTTTTGTTTTTGCCAACCAAAAAATTTTAACCAAATACATATTTAGCGAATTTTCTTATTTAGTCCCTCGGCATTTAATATATAAAATAATATTAAGTGGCTATCTTAATTATATTGCGTAATATAATAAAAAAGACTATTTTCTTTCTCCCTGTATATTTGTAAATAGCCCATCGAGATTTAATAGCTCGATAAAAGAATCACACAACATTTTGGTATTCACTGTGTTTTCCGATTTGATTCATAATGTTGATGACCTTTGGACTCTCACGATAAGACCGCATTCGACTTTACCTTATTTTAAAGTTAATAAAATTCTCTTTTCACGAATTATATTTTTTCATTCATTTTCTATCGAGAAAAAAAGTTTTTTTTTCGCTTACTTTCAACTCACTTTAACCTCCCGCAGGGGTAAGCTGCAACCCTTAAAATATGAAATGGGATTAAAGGTCAAGTGATAACCTCATTTCAAAGGTCTTTAAATTCTCTTTTCAAGGTCTAGAAATTTTTAAAAATCCGGTAGGTAGTTGACGTATATGAATTTTTTTTCCAGGTACCGATCGGAGCAATGACGAGACAAAAACTGGCTGCATAACGTGAAGCGGTGCCTGATCGGCATCAAGTCCTGATCAAAGGCGGCGCGCGCAAGCGCCGCCACCTTAAAGGAATAATATCCTCCCCGCACGCCCTTATTTAGTTCGGATCGCAGACGGTGGGAGTGGCTGTGATTTTTCAGTTAATCGCCAGGGAGCGCGCTTGTGCTCGACCAGGGTCCGTAATCGTACGGAATTTTGTGGTGGGTGAATGTCCCGCAAGCAAGAATAGGTAATGGCGAGGAGATTAGTGTGCCAAAGTTACCGAGTTTTTTATTCAATAGTACACATCATAGATAGTCCAAGAAGCAGGTATTTTTTTAAATTGCTAGACCCTCCGTAAGTTAAAAAAAAATCGGTAATTTAGCTTTTAGCTGTAACTTTATTTACATATCTAACAATTATTAAGATTGAAGCAAATATACATTCTATATCTCTACAACATTTTATTTACATATTATTATTATTATTTTAATTGACATTATTGGGTTTCTCTTTTAACCCTGGATCCTGCTTTTTGCCATAAGTTAGGCAACTAACAAATCAGAAGCCGTTACTCAGATGTGTCTTACAGTGTTGCCAATTATCCTCCCTAAAATCTCACGAGTTGTTTAATTTGTCACCAATGGTATTTCTTTACTCCATAGCTTGCCTGATATCAGCTGGAAAATTGAATAAACAAACGAACAAGAGGACGCATTGGTTTTTGCTTGTTGCATCCCTTATTTTAAGGTAAGCGATTTGCTTTTAGCTTCAGGCCTTGTTTTTGATGGTAAAAATTATTTACTAATCAGCCTCTTCTTCTCTCTGGCTACGTGGAAAAGGCCTTTTTTTTTCTTTCACATTTTTCTCGTTTTGAATCAAATGCGTCTTTTTTGCATATTATTTGGCTGGATCCACATTTCTAAAAGGAAAGTTCCATATGATCTGGTAGAACACGTGCCAATACCTGGCTGTTTTGCTGATGTAGCTGTCCTGGGATGAGCTAACCCTCCACATTGTTTAAACATTTAATTAGGCCACCATTTTGTTTTACCATATTGACAAACATTTACCAGTTCATCCCTGTTTCACAGTTGATTTTTGAACAAAATTTCAAGTTACTTGGATATCTAGTTTTTTTAGTAATGATTTTTTAAAGGTTTTTTTGTGAATGGGACATTTGTTGCTGTTTCCCTAAATCGGTAATGAGTTTTTTAATTGTATCTTTTCTTAACTGGCCCATAAGAAAATTATATTGAGCGAAATGCTCGCTGGAATAATGCCGTTTCATATTTGTTGTTTCATTGCACAACAAACACATAGGTTTACCACTGTGCATGATAAAAAAGTATTCATCAATCCATTTGTTTTGGAATTGACGACATTCTGTGTCCACTTTTCTCTTTTTTAAAACCAGTCATCCTCATCATACCCGCCATAAGCAACTAGAATACTCTCGTATCGAGAGTCTCGATCGTACGAGAATATGCGATGCGAGCGTTCAGAG
Organism: Kuschelorhynchus macadamiae; assembly: GCA_030620095.1. Taxonomy (NCBI): domain Eukaryota; kingdom Metazoa; phylum Arthropoda; class Insecta; order Coleoptera; family Curculionidae; genus Kuschelorhynchus; species Kuschelorhynchus macadamiae. The sequence continues at coordinate 16,723 of JAUTXW010001426.1, read as the reverse complement.
CCGACTATTATTCATAACGCTATCGATTTTAGTCTTTATGGTTTGAAGAATACAGTGTTAGGTTGGTTAACAGTAATTACAATTAAACTGTCTAAATTTCACCTTTCCAGTTTCATGAAACTGGTCTGGAATATACTAAATTTTTCAAATAACCCCACACAAAGAAGTCGACAGGTGTGAGGTCAGGGGAACGTGGTGGCCAGGCTGTAGCTCCTAATCGTCCAATCCACCGTTCTGGATAATTATTATTTAACCACTCGCGATTTACAAGTGCAAAATGCGCGGGAGCCCCGTCCATTTGAATCCAGAATTCGTTTCTAAGATTTAGAGGAATATTTTCTAGATATTGAAATAACTCGTTTTGCAGAAAATCATTAAATAACTGTCCATCTAGGCGTGGAGGTAGAATATGGGGCCCGCAAAAAATTTCATTTATTACACGACACCAAACATTAACAGAAAATTCTTGCTCAAATGCTCTAGTTCGTACAACACGTGGATTGTCATGGCTCCAGATTCGTAAATTATGGAAATTTACTGAGCCGCTTCGGGTAAATGTGGCTTCATCAGTCCTTAAATTTTTTTTTGAGAAGTTCTCGTCTTCCTCTATTTGGCGCAAAAACCAATTGCAAAAACTGACACGTTTTTCGGCATCACCAGGTTGTAAGTTTTGAACTGGCTGCATCTGAAATGGCTTCCTGTGATCTTTCCTCAAAACTGCAAAAACTGCGTTGCCTTGTAAATTATGAGCTGCTCTTCGTAGGCTTAATGTCCTATCGTTGTCAAAATTATTTAAAATTACGTTTCGATATTGTTCCTTCGTTTCTCGGATTCTTTTTGAGTCCAAAATTCCTAAACATTAAATGCGTTTTAATGAAAACTTGTTTGCAAGGTAATCTTCTATTTGGAAATCTTCGTTGGTATTCCCGTACTGCTGCATTTGCATTTCCATTACAGAAACCATAAACGAAATGAATATCAGCATACTCAAAGTTACTGAATAACACCATTTTGAAATCACTAGTTAGACTGATAATTACCTTTTTGTATAAACTGTAATGTACCTGACATTTATTTACTCTAAAAACTCAAATGTCACACTTTAAAGACGAAACTAGCAGTTGTTCAATTGTCACAAAAATGCAATCATGGCATACCAAGATGTTAAAGGTTTTCCCACCGAAATAATTAACAATAATGGAAATTTTAACTACGCCATACATAAAAATAGTTTTTAGTTTTTAACTCGAAATCCTTGCATCGCACGAAAAAAAGGCAAGGGATCAAATTTGCTCCAAACTGAGTGGGGATTTTAGGAATGATTTTTGTTTTCAGAAAAAGCAGTAGCGTACCATTTTTTCTTCAAGAATATTCAATAAAAAATCCTGTACGGACGCCACTGATAAAGAATTAAAAATATTTCAAATCAAAAAATGCCTTTTGTTACTCAAATGCTCTTTACCAAATTTAGTAACAATATTTCAAGTACTAAAAAAGTTATGACTAAATAACAATTTTTTCCTTAAAACTTTAACACCCTGTATTTCGAAAACGAAGCATTTGCCGATATATGTTTATATAGAAAATTAGGGCTTATTTTGAATGCAGAATGCGCTGTTAAAGTTTGGACACTGCAATTATACACCCTGTACATATATATATATATATATATATATATATATATATATATATATATATATATATATATATATAGGGTGTTTCAGTTTTTTGTTGCATAACTTTAACAGTTGATAGAACTTTTCAAATTAGTGCAAAAAGTTCATATAAACATAGGTCGTGAAGCGCTTAGTTATCAAGATACAGGGTGTTAAAGTTTGCATTAAATTTTTCCTTTTTTTCCATTATATCTAAACGGTTGGACATAATGGCACAAAATTGGGTATTTGGGGGTTTTTGGGTGCGGAGAATTTAAATTCGATGTTAGTTTTCATATTGCTGCTAGAGGGCGCCACCGGCTTATCAGCACACTAACGTTATTGAACAGAACTTTTTTACCACTCGGTATATGGCTTCAGTGATTAAACATTCTAATTCCTCCATCTCTTCTTAATAAAAAAGGTATACTTTGTTTAAGTCTCTAGGAGTGACCGTTTTCCAGAAAATCGCACTTGAAAGTTAAGGTTACCCTGCCATTTTTTAGTCTTAGACTGCCTAGCAGAACCGTGTTAATAATAACAAAAATAGTGGGCCATGAAACCTGTTGCTATGAAACCGGAAACAAAAGTAAACTTTTGAGTAAACTTCATTCATATTTGTGTATTTTATTTGCAGAAATTTCAGTTTGCCTATTTTCTTTCTCGTTTTTTGTCTACTTTAGAACTTTACTTAGTAAAATGCCTTTCGTATTTTCTAATCAAGAGTTGGCGGATATTCATTTTATTTATGGGTTTGCAAATGGTAATTCTGCCGAAGCAGCCCACGAATACAGGCGCAGATTTCCAAATAGAAGACATCCGAATCGTTCGGTTTTCGTAAGAATTCATCGGCAAATAGTTGAACAGGGTCTAGGCAATGTTCGAGAAAATGGTATTAACGTTCGGCCACCTAGAAACTTTGAAAGACAAATTTTGGGTATGTTTGATCGAGATCCAACCACAAGTGTAAGAAGAGTTTCCATTGAATTAGGAATTTCAACCAGCTATGTTTATAGAGTTCTTAAACGTGATCGGAGGCATCCTTATCATTTGCAACCGATTCAAGGATTACTACCCGGAGATGAAGAAAGAAGAATGTTATTTTGTCAGAGAATTCTTAATCTAATTGCAAATAATAGATACTTTTTAAGAAATGTCTTATGGACCGATTAATCCTGTTTTACTCGTCGTGGAATTGTAAATTTTCATAACCAGCACGTTTGGGCACATGAAAATCCACATGCCGTTAGGCCAAGAAACTTTCAATACGAGTTTAGTGTAAACGTCTGGATAGGCATTTACAACAATAATCTTTTTGGACCTTACTTTTTGCCTCAGCGGGTAAATGCAGCGGTTTTTTTGGAATTTTTAGAAACGGAACATGGGAATATGTGGGAAGACATTCCATTGAATTTAAGAAGAAGAGCTTGGTTCCAACTTGATGGATGTCCAGCACACTATGGGAGGCTGGTGAGAAACTAGCTAGATAATCATTATCCACAAAGATGGATTGGTCGTGGAGCACCAGTTCAGTGGCCTCCACGATCTCCAGATTTAAACCCTTTGGACTTTTTTCTATGGGGATTTTTAAGCCTGTGGTCAGGTGAGACCATTCCTAAATAACATTTCACGCTCAGTTTTTCGGCGATGTGAACTATGTATTGAACAAAATGGTTCACATTTTGAACATCTTCTTTAAATTTTTTAAAATTCATTTTGTTTTCAATGGCTATTACATGTATTAGTTTCCTATGTTTTAATTAAAGTTTCGATTTTTTATATAAATTTTTTTTTATTTTGGGTTTACGTTTTTTTTTAGTTCAAAGGAAATAGAAAAAGTGTGTCAGCCACATTTTTTAAATTATAAATTTTGGCTATGTGATAAAATAGATTTCACCATACCATTATTCCAAAAACCTATATTACATTGAAAAAAAAGCAAATCTCAAAAAAGGCCAACTTTAATGGGTCATGGAAAGAGTACATTTTTTCTACCGCAAAAGATACGTTAAAAATGTTTTAAATATTTAAAAAGCATCTATTTTTAAAATTAAAAACTTTAGAGCTCTGTGTTTTTAAAAGTATTTTAGAAAAAAAAAAGTATGTATAAAAATTATAAAAATTTTAATCAAAAACGTTAAATTTTTTAACAATAAAAAGTTCTCCCGGAAGCTGTTTATTTTTCAGTTTTTATCGCCAAAAAGTTAATAAATTTACGCAATAAATATTAAAGATAATTTTAAAAAATAAAAATACGGCAAAACTTTATATTCAGAAAAAAAATGTTTAAAAAGTCCTTTAATTTGTTGATTAACTCATTTAACAAAGATCATAATAATTCATAGTATTTGAACTTTCAAGTGCGATTTTCTGGAAAACGGTCACTCCTAGAGACTTAAACAAGGTATACCTTTTTTATTAAGAAGAGATGGGGGAATTGGAAAGTTTAATCACTGAAGCCATATACCGAGTGGTAAAAAAGTTCTGTTCAATAACGTTAGTGTGTTGATAAGCCGGTGGCGCCCTCTAGCAGCAATATGAAAACTAACATCGAATTTAAATTCTCCGCACCCAAAAACCCCCAAATACCCAATTTTGTGCCATTATGTCCAACCGTTTAGATATAATGGAAAAAAAGGAAAAATTTAATGCAAACTTTAACACCCTGTATCTTGATAACTAAGCGCTTCACGACCTATGTTTATAAGAACTTTTTGCACTAATTTGAAAAGTTCTATCAACTGTTAAAGTTATGCATAATATATATATATATATATATATATATATATATATATATATATATATATATATATATATATATATATATATATATATATATATATATATATATATATATATATATATATATATATATATATATATATATATATATATATATATATATATATATATATATATACTGTGGAAATGAAACGTAAAAAAATTTCAAAATAAACCTGTTAATTTTTTAAAATAAATAATCTGTTTTATTGGCCCACCAATAAATATAATATTATGAATTAGGTTATTTAATTTAATTAAAGAAAAAATTGTCATAAAAACTCAGTTTCATACTTTATATGAATAATTTTTGTTTAAATACTCTTAGTGTATATTTTGGTCTGTTTATGAAAGCTCCAAAGCAATAAGGAAGATGACTTTAAAATAAAACAATTTTATAAGGTTTTCAACCTTTATCTATAAAATTGTTTTACAAAAATAATATCTGGATACCTATAATCTAACATCTAAAAAACTAAAATTTACTGTCCTTTAAAAATTATGGTTGTTGTCAGATGGTTTCGAACAGGATCTATTTGTTCAGACCTCCTCTTTGTTATGAAATGTAATCGAATGTTTATGTACTTTGAAATAACAGATTCTGTTAGAAAATATATATGGTTGCTGCTACAATTTAAAACATGGTCTTTTAATTCACTAAAATAATTATTTTGTATGCAAACAAAGATTATTCTATTCTTTAAAATATTAACAAAGTTATTTTTTAAGTTTCATTAACCCGTAAAAAATGTTCAGACAATTTGCAGATTTCTATACCGTCTTTAGAAGGATATGTCAGTCCACCACGGTTCTTTTTTGTTATTAAAGAATTTAAGAAATTTTCCTTGTTGCCACATAAAGCTCCTAGACATTCTTCACATTTGATGATTTTTGATAACTGCAGAGATCAAAACAGCAATCTATATAACAATCTGCAATGAACAGTTACTTATGACACTGGTATTCATTATATATTCATGTTCACTAAAGATTGTTTGCAAGTCATAAGTTTGATCATCCTCAGAGCTGTCGAGTCTAGATTCGTTTATCATATTATTATTTGAATCGATATTTTTGAATCTACTAGGGCCGGATAAAATGGGAATATCCTCAAGTGCAGTGGATTCGATGGGGCCCCATCGAGGGTTAAGCTTGCTACAATTACTCCAGTTTCCCGAAGCAAATTCACACATTGGGCCACAAGATTACTTTTTTGATATCCATTTAGGCTATCTGTAAAAAAAAATCCTACTGGCAGTTTCCATCGTCCATTTATAACATTTACTAATAAGACAAAAGCTTCTTTTGCAATTGCATTGTCACCGTCTTGAAGGTTAACCCCATAACTAACTTAACCAGAGAATTTTTTGCCATCCCACTCTAAATGTCTCCGAATGCACATTTCATCTATGATTAGAGATAAAAAATAGATTTATCTGAATTATCCACATATTTTTAAAATTTCAAAAGATTCCTGCGTAAAACCTGGTTCAGGGTGTCCGGATTTGGTTGCAAAAGCAGGGTATCTCGCTTATTTTTAAAGATAGAACCTTGCGGTTTTCACGAACCTAAGCTCATTTTTTGTGAAACTCATGAAGCCGTAAACAAAATTTTCATAGCCTTCTTCGTTTATGAGATACAGGGCGAAATAGAAAATTTTGCATTTTGGGACCCCCCTCGTATCTCGGTTATCCTTTAACTTAACGCAAAGGGAAAAATTGCTGCTTATGCAGTTTTTTACGCTGGATCCAGTCGCGTAGTAATATTTTTCATTTGAGTTGTAATTTTTTAGATATAACCCAAAGTTGTGTTTTTTTAAATGGGACACACGGTATATTTGTTCAGAAATTGATTTGTCCTTTTAAAAGCTTCTCAAAAATATATAATAGTATGGGTCTATTTTAATAAACAACAACAAAAATTCTAATTTTTATAATTATCATCCCAAATTTTGCACTAGGCCATGCAAAACAATGCTGCCTTTTATTTAAAGTCGTTAACAATATCTACATCCTAACAATAAATCAAAATAAATATGTAATTAAATCTATTTATCAAAAAATTTATTGATAATTTCGCACCAAAAAAGTACCACCTACCTAGATCTATGTAACACAAGAACAAAACGGTAATAAATTACAGTCGAACCTCTCTAAATCGAAACTCGTTAATTCGAAAACCTCTGGTATTCGAAATATATTGTATGTCCCTTAAAAAAACCTCTAGAAATCGAAATAAATGGGAGATTAAATCGAAATTCTCTGAAAGACCATTTTTACCTCTACATTTCGAATTTCATTCTAATTCAACCTCTATAAGTCGAATTTTGTCAGTCGTAGCCATAAAATCTAAACAGGTTAGAGCAAGTATAACATATTATTTTATTTACCGATTGGCGGTTATTGCAACTGTTACGGATACGCACACGTAGGCGGCTTACAAGATGAGTCTGGAACGTAAACACAGAAGTTTGACAATCGGTGATAAAATAAAAATTATAAATGCTGTTAAAAGTGGCGAGAAGCTTAAAAAAGACATTGCTAAACAGTATAATATTCCACAGAGTACGTTATCAACAATTTTGAAAAATCAAGGATATATTTTATCCCAAGAAACATCGACAAATTTGAGTGCAAAAAGAAAAAGGGAAGCCGAGTTTCCCGATGTGGAGGAATACTTAGTGAAATGGTTTAAACAGTGCCGAAATAATAATGTTAGTGTAGGAGGAACAATAATGAAGGAAAAAGCCGAAGCATTTGCTAAATCTTTACGGCATAACCAGTTTAAAGCAAGTAACGGTTGGTTAGAAAAATTTAAGAAAAGACATGACATAGTGTTTCGTAAGATGATAAAATGAACTAAAAACGATCATAAAAGACCATGATGCTTGCAACGTTTTTAATTGAGATGAAACTGGGTTGTTTTTTAAGTGTCTTCCAGATCGTACAATGTGCTTTAAGGACGTCAAGTGTAAACGCAGCAAAGAAAGAATAACCGTTTTGTTAACAGCTAATATGACAGGTACAGAAAAGTATAAATTATTGATAAGTGGAAAATCTGCAAAGCCTAGATGTTTTGCAAATATAAAATCACTTCCTGTAGATTACACTGCAAATAAAAACGCATGGATGACATCCCAAATATGGTCTGGTTTTTTGTTGAAATTTGGCAAAGATATGACAAAACAAAAGCGTAAAGTTTTGTTAATGGTGGACAATTGTACCTCGCATAGTAAAGATATTCCTCGTCTTAATTCAGTAACAGTGAAGTTTTTGCCCCCTAACACAACCTCCAGACTTCAACCATTAGATCAGGGTATAATTAAAAACTTTAAAACATTATATAGAAAGGAAGTTGTACGAAAAATTATAAATGATATGGAAGAAGGAAAAACCAGCTCAGTGAATCTATTAGAAGCAATACGAATGGCTAACAAGGCATGGTTCAGTGTTACCCAAGTTACAATTGCAAATTGTTTTAGAACATGTGGATTTTTACACTCAGCGTCAGAAGAACTTCAGGAAGAAACCAGTGTATCTTCAGTTGAGGATGTTGATGAAGAATGGCGTATAATTTCTGAAAAATTTGATACATGTTGTAAAACGTTTGGCGAGTATGTGAGCTTTGATGATGAGGTTGCCGTTTCTGGAACATTAAGTGATGGCGAGATTGTGGCTTCAGTTACTAAAGAAATGAATGACAATACCGACGAGGAAGATAATGTTACTGAAGATGAGGAGCAACCTGTTTCAGCCAGGGATGCTAAAGCCATGGTAACAAAGCTGCGAATTTTTTTCGAAAGAAAAAGTGATACACAGGATTCGGTTTTTTCTGCTATAGCGACGATTGAAAACAGTTTTGATTCCTGCATATTTTTAAAATCAAAACAAACTAAGATAAATGACTTTTTTACCAAAAAATTAATATGTATTTATTTTATGTGTATAAATATTTAGGTATATATGATTAAAATGCATATTATGTATATTCAGATATTTGCAGTAGAATGTACGTATAACATACATTGTATGTATGTACATAGAAATAAGTGCCTATGTAAAGAGATTAAGTTTTTTTTTCGTTGTTTTAAAAATAAAGGCGCTTTTATGTAATACCTCGATATTTCGAAATTTATTTATTAAGCCTCGTTAATTCGAAACACTCGATAAATCAAAACCTCTATAAATCGAAGTAAATTATTATTCCCTTGAGATTCGAATTAGAGAGTTTTGACTGTATTATGTAATCAGCAAAAATCAACTGTCGTATAAGAACTACAGTAACCAAGGAAATCAAAAGAACTGTTCAAACTGATTTCCATTTTGTTCTATGCATGCTTCGCACAATTTTCGTATTCGTTTTAAGCAAAATAACGGGATGATTTTGTAAATAGCGAAAATTTTCTCTTATTGCATTTCCTAAATCTTGGACATTATCATAGTGGTCTTTGTAAATTCTATTTTCCAGATATCCCCATAGAAAAAAATCTAAAATCGACAAATCTGGGGACCTAAGGGGCCATCTTATAGGTCCATTTGTTCCGATCCATTGATTGGTAAAATTATTGTCCAGAAATAATCTCGTCATTCCAGAATTGTGTGCAGGAGCACCGTCCTGTTGAAAATAAATTTCGTTAATTTGCGCTAGAGGAACATCGTCAACTAATTCAGGTATAGCTGCCTCTAAAATTTCTATATAGCGATTGGCTGTTAGATTTCTCTCAAATATATAAAATTTTATTTTAAGCAGGACACATTTAGACCAAACCTGCCCCGCTGTCTTCTGGGAAATATTTAGTGTTGATCTTCCTGGGACCAGAATCTACTATTGTGCTTTATTGCCGCAGAAAAATTTTACAATTTTATGGACAATGCAAGTGCCTATTGATTATACCAGAATCACTGAAATGTGCTTCGTCTGACCATATAACCTTCCTTTCAAAATCTCTAACCATATCGCATCTTTCTCGAAACCAATTGCAAAAGACTACCCGACGCTCTGCATCCCCTGGCTGTATGTGCTGCACGAGCCTAAATTTGTATGGGTGGTATTTGTGCTTTTTTAAAATTTCTTGAACTCTAGTTTTTGGAATCCCTATGCTCTTTTCACTGGCCCTACAAAAGATTGTAGGGTAAGCTTCTGCATTAGTCAAAACCGTAATTTCCTCAGCCTCCCGATTTTCTTTATTATATGTTTTCGTACGAGGTTTGATAAATGATCCGTGATTAAGTAAATTCTTTTTTATCCGATAAAAAGTGGATATATTAAGTTGCCTCCTTTCTGGATATCTAAATAAAAATTAAGCAATATTATTTCAACATACCTAAAAATTAACTATTTACCTGTTAAAATACATCTCAGAAGCCGCTTCAACATTTTCATTACTTAATATAAAACAAGCTAACATCGTACTTTTCATAATGTTCGAAAGTTTGGTTTTCTTCCATAATAATACAAATATATTTTTACACAATAAATAAATACAAAAAACTAGCGCTATATTTTATATACGCGTACAAAATTGGGAAATGTGGGATGATAATTATAAAAATTAGGATTTTTGTTGTTGTTTATTAAAATAGACCCATACTATTATATATTTTTAAGAAGTTTTTAAAAGGACAAATCGATTTCTGGACAAATATACAGGGTGTCCCATTTAAAAAAACACAACTTTGGGTCATATCTAAAAAATAATAACTCAAATGAAAAATATGACTACGCCACTGGATCCAGCGTAAAAAACTGCATAAGCAACAATTTTTCCCTTTGCGTTAAGTTAAAGGATACCCAAAATGCAAAATTTTCTATTTCGCCCTGTATATCATAAACGAAGAAGGCTATGAAAATTTTGTTTACGGCTTCATGAGTTTCACAAAAAATTAGCTCAGGTTCGTGAAAACCGCAAGGTTCTATCTTTAAAAATAAGCGAGATACCCTGCTTTTGCAACCAAATCCGGACACCCTGTACATTTTTAAACCACTTACCAATAGTACTGCGATGTGGCAAACAAGAGTCAAAGGCTTGTCTGACATAATGATATCCTTTTGGGGAAAAAACTTAGGGTTATAGCAAATTTCCTTAACTCAGGGGAATATTTGCTTTTTTTTACCAATATTACATTTTAGTAAGTCTGTGCTTATACCTGGTAAATTAGCAATTACACTGGAATGTTCTAAAGATTATAAATTTCGGTCTGTTAACTTTTTAATAAGTTCTTTTAAAGACACCACTTTCTTTCTATAGCTTTTGACTTTTTGTCCCAACACTCTCACTTTTTTTGATTGAATTTTTCTTTTTTTCTGTTTTTCAAACAACTTTCTTCTCAATTTCTTCTTTCGTGGTGTATCATCTGAATTATGAGTCATTTCACTTTCTTCCGTTCTTGTACTTGTTGACGGTTCTCCAATTTCTTCTCTGGATCTTTTTGTTGCCTGTAAGAAAATTATAAAAATACATTGTATTACTTAAAGATGAAGTTAATTATAGATTTAACAACAAATATAAATAGCAATATGATATTACTAATAAACGTGCCCATTTGTTCTGGTTCTTGACATAACCTGCCTACCCTTAGACCAATTATATAATTTTCTATTGTAAATCTATCACCATATCCAAATAATGTTTAAATATGTTAAAATATTTTTTGTTTGAGGCTTTTCTTGAAGGTATTTGGGTAACGTCATAAATAAGGTAGGTACTGCTTCATCTAGCAAACGAGTCCTATCCCCAATAAGATAAAACAAATTTGGTTCAAAGTGCTTTGAACAAAGTTTATCATTTTTTGTAGGCTTTCAATCTATAATTTGCATGTTAGGACCTAAATTTATATAAAATAATGAGTGCATTATCAATTCCAGCTAGTGGTCAGTTTTTATTTAGCAATCTGTTGTTTTACAGTTGTTATTCCGTTCATTACAGTTGTTGTTTTTATTTAAGATCTAAAAAAATAGTTTACTATATTAGTAGCACATTACAGGAACGGCTGAAACAAAGTGGAATAATTTATTAGTTGTTTGACCAAGCAAATATCAGATAAAACTAAATTTTATTGTAGATTTAGTTATTGTTTTAGAACAATTTTCTTTGGGCCAAAGCTTGTATTTTACATTAAACAATGTAATAGTTTTGCTTGCAAATATTTAGAACTGAATTTGAATTTTACTTGAAATAAAATTTTAGATCTGAATTAAAAAACGACTAATAGATATTTTATTATACTTCATGTATTTATTACTTTAAAAAACAGGAAGCCTATTTTATATTAAATTGAACGAGTTTGATTAAAATCTCTCTTTTATATTAATAACTCAACAGAAAAACAATTAACTTCAAATATATTAATTATCGTTCTCCAAAACCCCAAATTTAAACAAAAACAAAAAACACAAAAGAAGAAAAATAACCGATCATCAACAAAAACCTGTTATTTTGAAATAACAGACGCAGTTTAAACAGTTACTCTAAAATAATAGATTTACCAATCACTCATTACCACAGTCAATTAAGAACGTTTATGTTTGAAAAGCTATTCTCAACCAAGATATTTTTAAAAATAGGCGTCGCTAAAAAGTGTTTTTTACCTATGAAACGTAATTCCAGGTTCTTTTTTCGTACTCCGAGATTTGCAACCATAAGCACAACAATTCACCATAGTGAAACACTAAAAATAGTCTAGTCTTTCAGTCAAAATTTAAGCACAATGCCTCGAAATAATTTTGATGCCACCACAGATACAATGAACTATATACTACGTAACTGGAAGGGACCGGTAATGGTCAAAAAGTGAGGCAAATCGATATTTAGTCAACCCGCAGTAGTATGGTATCTCCGTCTCTCTCTAGCTTATTGTGTTAAATGGCACGATATGCGTATTTATTTGATTATTTATGTTTTTTAACTTTATTTTGTCTTAAAATGGTAAAAAAAACAGTTATATTATCTGTATTAAGATAGGAATACCTCTTTTTTAACGGAGTTTTACAGAAAATATGATGATATTTGGTAAAAATTACGATGGTATAGGTGGTATAACAAATCGCGTGTGAATTAAAGTAATTATTTTTGTTTGTATTTCTATTTTTATGCTAGCTTGTTATACCTATTATTGTAAATAAACTAATTTATTGTTTCTTTTGTTAATAATAGCGTAAGTAGTAGGTATAGGTACCTGTTTGAAAAATTCTAAAAAAAACTACAATTTACGAACAAAAGGTAATGTAGCCCACGAATGTCTTAAAATCAGAAATAAAATCTGCCACTCTGCCACAAAATTGTCGGTATATCTGCAGAAAAAATCGACAGGGTGTACCAAAAAAAAATAAATAAGAAAGTTTAAAGGAAAAAAAAATACCATTTACTTTTAATACATTTTTTATTTAAAAAAATTCTACAAAAAACAAAAGCTAACAATTTTTAAATAAAATTAGTTTGTTCATTTTCTGTCTTACAGTTGCAGCGTTGCCATGAAATTGTAAAGTCATTAATTTAGAATGATGATTCATTCTACAATTTAAAAATACCTCTATAATTTTTCTTCTTTTGAAGAAGCACAAGTTCCAATGGGAAACCTACAATAAAAACAAAAAAATTAAAATACAATTATTTTAATTTTGTTAAAATAATTGCTTCTTACATTAAGCCTATATTTTTATAAAATATACTTAGGTTTTAAAAGAAAAACACAAAAATACCTTCAAAATATTTTTCTAGAACTGTATCCAAGGATTCATTGCTGTGTCCACTTCTCTTTGTCTCTTTGTCTCATTTATAACATCTTTCATAGTGGAGATCTTAACATCTCTCCGCTTTACTTTTTGTTTTAAAGTTTTAACTTTTCTTCTAAGCAATGTAACAGTGTTGTCTGGAACAGTTTGCGTTTCACGATTAACAAGCCTCCCAGCTGTTGAGGTAGATGATAAATTAATGTCCATAGGTTCTACATGGGGCTCTAATGCAGTATTCTCACTTGATATTTTTGAATCCTAAAATACATGTGATATTTTAGTTTGTAAATATAAATTCAAGAACACTAAGAATGTAGATTTTTAACTATTGTATTATTGTATTTACAGAACGACAGTGAAAACAAAAATAACATTTACCGATTTCAATTTACTTACATGTTTTACAATCTTTCTACGTGGCATAGAAACTTTGTTCACCAAATGCTTTGGGAAGGAAAACACACTCGGTACTGCATCTGGTTTTAAAAGTTTAGCGGTACATCCTGGTTTATTAAGATAATCACTAGGAAGAAAATTTGCACTACAGAGTCTGCTAGTTCTTGTTGGGGCCCAATTCTCCCTAGGTATAGCATTTATCCATAGCTGCAGAATCTCAGGGCGTTTAAAAGGGAAACTGCAACAAAAATACAATATTAAATCTATCAGAATTTTCTATATAATTTCCAAAATTAGGGCCGACTCAAAACATTAACAGTAGGTACAACAGTGGTTTGAGATTTTATGTAAAAATTAGTATTGCTGGAAATATTTGTGCGGCTAATTGATTCCCTAATCATTAATGTTTAATATTTACCTGTGAAAAGCAACTGGATTTCTCTTGTCATGCAAATTATTGCAATTGTAAGCTACAAAATTAACCACCATTTTTACAAAACGTACTCCTACATAAAATGTTTTTGACGAAAATAAGCACTACCCTTCGCACCACCTAACACGATATGACCTTAAACACAAAAAAAATAAACGTACTAATCGTTTACGTAAAATACACAGGTAGAAAATTGTCAAAACTCACAAAATTTCTAAAAACTAATTACCATAACAATAGTCAATTTGTTCTTATGAGTGGAGCAAGGACGGGTATACCATACCATCGCTCTTTCTCCGTCTATTGCTCCTGCCTCAGTTTTCGGTCGATTTGTCAATTTACGGGTCCGTTCCAGTTAGTATACAGTTCATTGCACGGATATTTGCCACCTTAAAATGGCGTCCTCTCGAATTTCAGTCACACGCGCAAGACCTTTGTATACGCGCATGTTACTTGTCCTCTCTCTTTCCTTGTCTAAGCTTAGAATCATTAAAACTTATGGTGGAGGTATGAGATATTTTATTTATTATTTAGCTTTATGGCATATTTAAATCTCTTAAGATAAGGTCTTTTTAGCTTAAAGACATACTTAACAACCTCCCGGGGAATCTCTAAACTTAAAAGGGTTTTACGAGAAAGTTCATCAGTATCCTGAAGGCTTTAATGAAAATTAAATTGTTTCTTGGGTTGAAAAATTGCACGATGGGATTATTTGAATATCACAGGTGTATTTTAAATCGTATCGAAGCAATTTTCAAATGCTTTTTTTGACATACAAAAAGAGTGACATTTAGGTCATTTCAATACAGTTGTCATCAGAAATTTATTTATTTTATAAGGAAAAATGAACAATTCCTTAATCATTTAATCAATATTATAAATCGAACATTTTCGATAAATTATTTCTGTTTTGTCTTACGAAGAGTAAAATATTTTTTATATCCTATTCTTGCTCAGGGGTTCATGGTACAAAAATTAACTTCCATATAATTTGAGATTGGTGGCTAGCTTAGAAAAAACTCTTGTTTAGGAATATTTGTCGTTTATAAAAAAAAACACATCATGAAAAGTTAATTGCATTATAACTGTTTTTGTTTGGACAGCGATTTTTTTGATACTATATACAGGGTGTCTGCTGGTAAAATTGGCATGTTTGGTAAAATCATAATATTTTTACATAAAGGATCTGTAGTTTGGCTGTGTACCATTAATTCGCCGACACCCTGTATATATATATATGACTCTTACGGAAGCAATACGGATGCTATAAGTTTTTACCTTTTTTTCTACTATAGTATACGAAATAATACATCGAAATAAGCAATAGTTAGTTAGAATTATTATAAATTTGTTAAGTTTCGAGCATATTATTAAGTCTCAATATTTTTTTCTAGTAGCCACCGTTCTCTCCATGTATGTGTCAAAAATGTTCTTTGTACATATTTGTTTGTTTTCCAGTGTATATATTGTGTTAATTATTTTAGTGATTTGATTAATTTGAAGAGAATATCTGTTTTGCAGTTGCAACCTACTACCTACTCAGTTTAGTTCTTAATCCAATGAACATAGCGGAAAAAAATTTGTAAATTTTCTTTACCCGAAACTTACCTCGTTCTTACAAGTTCATCCTTATATCACATTTAATTTTTCTGCAAAATTTAAAGTCAATTGAATAAGTTTTTTTTTACGTTCATTTTTTAAAAAAATTATTTGCCGCCGTTTTGTTCTGCTATCTTGAATTCGTACCACGACTTTACTAGTTTATCTCTATTTCATACTTAATGCTTGCATAAAGTTTGAAATTAATCTGATATACAGTGTATCCCAGATTCGCTTCTCTATATAGGGATCTCGGCTCCTCTTATACCTACAGCAAAGGTTAAATGGGGGAAGTTTTAGAGGAAACTTATTGCATTCGATATCTGGCTTCAGATTTACGATCGATCAATAAGTTTGGGAAATATCTGCGAAAAACCGAAAATGGCGGATTTCGTTTTTCGCCAGTATATCCCGAACGGTAAATTTGACAGCTGCCAAAATGTGACATTATTCGGACACATTTTTAAGACAAATAAGATGGCGTATACAACACGTCTTAATTTTTTTTTTGTTAACCCGCAACCCGCCTTAACTTTCATTTTTCTTATGACCGCCATATTGGATTTTTCGATTTTTGAAAAAAGCCTAAAATTTCCAGTCTAGTGATATTTCACAAGTGCATTAAAGATTTTAGTGTCATCAAAATATCACACTTCGTAAATTAGGTTTCAATGTTTTTAAAGGAGGCCATGATTTATTTGTCACAAGATTACATTAATAAGTAAGTAATGTATTGAATGCATTGAATTTTCAATACAACATGAACGTAAATTACGACTTAAACGATCTAAATGAGCTTTAACTCTTTGTCAAACTAAGTGGGTAACATTAATTTACAAATCTGAATGGTATTGTGAGACATTTTTGACAATTAGAGACTCCGT
Source organism: Kuschelorhynchus macadamiae (assembly GCA_030620095.1). Classification (NCBI taxonomy): domain Eukaryota; kingdom Metazoa; phylum Arthropoda; class Insecta; order Coleoptera; family Curculionidae; genus Kuschelorhynchus; species Kuschelorhynchus macadamiae. The sequence continues at coordinate 245 of JAUTXW010001426.1, read as the reverse complement.
CTTTGAAACCAAGTTCTTCTTAATTCATAATCCATTAGAATAGCTCGTAAGGCTGGTACAACCTGGTTTCGCAAAAGCTCTAGGGACCTCTGCCCGTTTAGGTTGTAGTCAAACAAAAATGGTCCAATAAGTCGATTTCGTCAAATGATTCTTAATAATTTATAAATAGGTGCCCAACAGTCAAGGAAACGGCAGGGTCGGCCGGATGGTACTAGAAACTATAAATTATAAAGGGAAAATTATCT